>JAMKCH010015149.1:0-90585 GCA_023653785.1 Ophioderma brevispina | reverse complement strand
TTTCCGGAAAGATCTTATCTATATTATGGCGGCAGAAACAACGTATCTTTACGTATCATTTTTCCAATAATCACATGTAAATCAAGTGTGAACTAATTTATGGTCCCACATTAAAGCTATATTAGCACACTTTTTGAAGGGTCGCCCCCAATTTTTTCAAAAAATTTGGAGATTTTTACACGGTTGCATTGTAAAATGGATAGTAAGCTATACCTGTGACTGGTTAGGCTCGGAAAATGCTATGTGTCACAACGAAGCAATTTAATGTACTAGAATAATAATATTATCGGGGATCCCCGATAATAATTCAACGGCTGCTGGGACAAACGACTTCCAATATGAAAAGTCGGGAAATAGCGGCCATGTACGTGTCTACGCTAACCATTGTTGTTTTAATAGTTCGGGCAAGTCAAGTTAGAGGTTTATTTTCTCGAGGTGGCACTTTTCATCATGGACGGACATAAACGTAGCATTTCCAGCTCGGACCGTTAAGTCCAATCTGGATCCCAATTCTAATGACAAAATCGCTTATTTTGTGATAATACGCAAGTTTTTAGCTTTCTCGTTGCAGGTATAGTTTCCAAGACAAGTACCAACGTAACTGTGCAAAAATATCCAAATTTGAAAGACAAAATGGGGGGCGCTCTTCAAAAAAAGTGCCAATATTGCGTTAAGTCATATTCTAAAATGGAACCATACGTTTTCAGTCAACTAATTTAATTTCGTCGAAATCCTTAACTTTTCACCTACTTATATCTGCTATAAATACTCGTCAAATATTTCAGCGTTTATCATTACCACTAACTAAATCATGGATTGATTCATGTCGACTTACTTCAATTATAACAAATCCCAATTTTTAAAGACGATCTAAAGCATCACGTGATCGTTGTTCATCATGAAGGATGGGTGTTTCGCTCTTTAATTCATACACCTACTGTAAAAATACGGTGCAATACATGTACATTAGAATACCGTGTACACAAGCTTAAACTATCAGCAGTGATTGTAATTTGGAAATACAGAAAAGTGTTGCATTGTAGATTAATTTTTCCAGGCATTAAATTTAAAATGGAGCGCCAATTTTAAATCAAAGGACATCATAAACACTAATGTATTGGCAATTTACACGATTAATGTAATAGGTTTTAAAGTAAAACATGTAAAAGTATTATAAGGGCAGTCATTCTGCCGACAAAATACCTCAAAAATAAAACGTTCAGGTTATTCACTTCATATTTTACGACATTTTATCAGTTATGAAGTAAACGGAAGGGTCTATATGGTTGCACCGCAAAAAGGCAGGATTAAGTTGATTAAGTGGAGGGTTGGCCAGTGCTTTTTTTTTCTTTATTCTCTACACCTTCCCATGTAATATATATCTATTTATATATTATATATAATTTATATATATACACAAGAATTGAATGGATTATTTTATGGTATTGAGGGCAGAAAATTGTGCCATAAACATACTGTAAAAGTAAAATTCTGTAAAAGTTTCAGCATTTTTTTTGCAGTAAGTGTTTATACCCCCAGCCACGACTTTTGTCCAAGCACAGCAACTATTAAGCAAGCGTCATCTCTCTTTTACAGGATGGTTTTCCAAACGGCTTACGTATTTGGCGAAACGAACGACTGCCCATTGGATTACACGCTTTATTCCGAGATGCACGCTATGCAAGCATGACTGGAATGAGTGGTAATCTAATGAGAGTTCGGTTCGTTCGCAAAATACAGTAAGCCTTTACAAACCTAAAACCATTTCAATATTTTGTACACAAAAAAGAATAAGAAAAAAAAAATCCTCTCACAGGACCTTCATAATATTAAGTACAATTTCCTGCAATTGAACTGGGTAAATATAAATATATTCCCGACTCTCTCTCCTGTATTGTGTTTGCTCTTTTCTTAATAGGAAAAATGTATCGCTTTAAAGCAATAATAGCACATTTTTGAAGAGCGCCCCCCATACATGTGCATGGTTAAGCTCGAAAATGTGTCGCAAACGAAGGAGTTTTTGTAGTTAGAATATTAATATCGGAGATCTCTGATAATAATTCAACGGCTGCTGGAAACGGCCTTCCAAAATTAAATAGCCGGACAATAGCGCCATATGCGTGTATACGCTCATCATTAGTTGTCTTTACTTTGGTTAGGCAAGTCAAGTTAGAGGTCATTTTCTTCAGGTGGCATTATTTCATCATGGACGGACATAAACTTAGCATTTCTAGCTCTGCCGTTAAGTATAGACTGTGATCCCAAATCTAATTACAAAACGCTTAATTGATGCTAAATACGCATTTTTTAGCATTTCTCACCAAATTTCCATAGAAAAAAAAAGACATATAAAAAAAATAAAAATGTGCAAAAATATCAAATTTTGAAAATTGGGGCGCTCTTAAAAATGTGCTGTTATGCTTTAAGTCTATAAAATAATTTGCCAATATCCCACAAAACATCGGGAGTGAGTCGACGCAAACCTATCTTCGTGCGTACATTCACCGACAAGCAGAATATTTTAAACACGCTGGATGTTACAATTCTGACACGGTTTGACTCTCTTAAATTCTTAGATTAAAAATGGAGGACAAATCTGAGTTTTGATCTAAAAATTTTAATCTATTTGTTTTTTTTTTTTTTTTTTTTTTTTTTTTTAAAAAACTTTTAATCTAAAACTGGAGGATTTGTCCCTGGTTTACAAGCTATTTAACATTAGTTTTAATCTAAGAAATTTAGAGAGTACTATAGTGCATTGCAGTGGAATAGTGTTAAACGTAATGTATAAGTGGAAAAGGCAATATTTTGGATACCAAATAGTTCCCATGACCTGCCATGCATCATAATAAAGTTATTGTATACGGAAAAAAGCGCCCCTCGTAGTATGAGGTTAAAAGAACGAGGACTGTCCTAACAACTCAGCGTCGCAGTTCTCTCCTAATTAAATTAATACGTAAAAAGGCGGTCGCAGTTGTAAGAACCAATTTGGAACCTCCATAAAGCTCTTCCCCGATTACATAATTTCCATTTAAATGGTTAAAACACCATGCTGATACGGTTAGGCCTAAAAAGAATTTGATTTGCTGTACCGACCTTAATTCTGAATATTGTACAAATGAAAACTAACCCTAATTTTGGATATAAAAATAATATCTTTTCATTCTGCTCATTAAAAGATCATGCTAAAGTGCAAAATTATGCATAAAACTGATAATTTTGAACTATTTTTTTTTCGTGCTTAAAGCCTAAATTATACGTGACACTATGGCTATTTCTTATGTGGTCAGAGTGGTTATAATAACCGAATTAAAAAACACCACCTACTTAACTTTACCTGCATGCCAGTAGTTACGCCATTCAAATAATTTCTTTAGACCTTATACAAAACTCTTTACCGATTTGTATTATTTTCTTTGTTGCTGCGTGACGCCCTCGGCATCCGTACATCAGCCAAACTACAAATTTGTTTCATTAAGAAAATGCGCAAAGAAACAATAAGATCAAAATTCTAGGTGCCATGAGTTTATGCATTGGAGTGCAATTTTGGGTTGTCATAAAGTTAAAAAAAAAACAGGAAAAAACACACATCTCACTCTTATTTTTGAGAGTTTCTTTTAAACCTTTAGAAAAGAATCGTTTGAGATTCAACAATGAAAAAAAAATGAAAATAGAAATTTTTGTGAGTATAACACGCTTGCAGGTATCTTGCGGATAGAAGGCACAACAAAAATTTGGCAATGGCAGTTCTTATTAATTTACTATGTTCCACTTAGAAATGTGTCTTAGCAATGGTGTTTTGCGCGTAGACATGTCCTCATTAATGGAAAATCATAACATAACAAGCAAGTGGTCCCGTGAACACTGTGGACCTACGTTATACTCCAGGCGGTTTTAAGACATTTCTTCAATTTACGCTTTCACTAAGTGACATTGTGGTGCTATAGAAGACGTATATTAATTTAGCTTAACGCGCACGTAGTAGGTGTTAATAAAATTTGTATTGTAGCTACCATCTCTTATCTCGGGAATTAACTTTGTCTGTCCAAAAATGCTCAAAACAATGGGTGACGTCTAGGTGTGCGTTAAGTAAGATAATGGCCTCGTTTTCGCGACATTCGTGAAAATAAAACACGGCTTCGGCTGCGCCTCAGCCGGTTTTATTTTCACGAATGTCGTGAAACTCGGCCATTATCTTTTACATAATGTCTTGGATCGTATCTTTAGGCGAAACACGTGATTCAATGTTTAACCGCCTTAGGTCTTACCACCTTTCTTACAGTATCTCTGATTGGCTCATTACATGACATAGCATGATATATAACACTGAGTAACCAATCAAAATGGAAATAGACTGTCTTTACAAACCTTTAAGATTTCCTTACCATCTCTCTAAACTCAATGTTTGAGCAAACAAATCAGCGGCGATAGACTCCAGGGGGTTAAGTTTTCTATTTGCAAGACACTTCTCCAAAGCTTGTCAAGAGAGGTTTATTTACATATCAGGTCCCTTTTCACGCCAGTGTGTTTGGAGATGGGTATGATATGAAAGAAGTCCTTAGATTATTTTTATAACTGTCTTTGAATTTGAAGCAAACTTATAACAGTTTGTCAATTTCTACATTTAATTTCAAGGAGCAAAAAAAAATGTGGTCTAAAAATAGTGAAGTGAAGCTTGTAGATTAAAAACTCGATAACTTGTCACGATAAAGTTATTACAATAACAATTGGACTTTTTCTAATGAATATTATCTCTCTCTGCCGCACACACAAACGTACAAAACACACACACGTGCGCGCGTGAACGCACGTCTTTACTTGGTGACATCCACTTGGACTTAAAAGTTAACGTACGACCCAATTTCATTAATACCACCTGGCTTTGTCGACCACCCTCTGATCCAGGGCTGCCGTATTTTTCGATGCACGCCCTCGGTGACGTTTAAAACTGGGGTAGGACACGACCTGCTAGATTTGGGCATTCGTGATTTCCAAACGGTAATTTATGGAATTCTTACATGCATTTACTATGGCAGCTTCGGTCCCAGTGACATTCAAAATCACCTCTTAAGCCTTCGTTCAATATATTAATAATATCATGATAATATTGGTATAAATAATTGACTTTAAAATCCGTCGGGGTTAGTGGATTAACCCGCTGCAAAACAGTGTTATTTCCAATAACAGTCATTTAGACTTAAATATTCGTGACCAGATAGCCTTTGGTCAAATCTTGTATGTATAGGGCCTAACCGTCTGATATACGTAAGAGTGCCCCCTAGCACTCAGGTCACGCCGGATGTTGATAACCGTAAATGTTCGGTCATACTTCATCGCATCTGTGTTGTGGCGAGCTATGTTGCCCGAACTGCAGTCAATACCCTAAAACACTGCATTGTTCATAAATGAAGTTCATTTTAACTGGAACTGCAGTGAATTGCGGCAAAAAGTCATCGCTATAAACAACACAACGCACAGCGAGGTATGAACGCAAGCAAACGGACTTTCTTGTTTCATTTCTCCAAACAGACAAGTTTTATCACTATAAAACTTTGTCTTGACACTGGTTTTATCGTACCACTTTGCTATTTTTTTTAAATAAATAAATAAATTAGAGTCAACAATTTCACAAAATATCACATGAACAAATACAAGGTTCTTCTTCACAGTAGCAACATGGCATCTGAATATCCTTCCGCCTGGCTAAGGATGCCGCAGGAGTGGCGTTCTCGCCCGTGCCAAATGTGTTCATTTGGTAATACCCGTCAACTTTTCTTGCCCAGTATACGGGTAATCCCTCGCAAAACTCAGAGCCAGACGATTTGTAGACTTGTGCCGTGGATTGGAACGTCTCAACGATTGGAAAATCTGCCCTCTGGTTTGGTAACGACTGTATAAAAGAAAAATCGAAATATTGTTAAGCTTATAAATATTATCATCACTTAGGCATTAAACGGGACCCAGATCCAACATCGTTATACACACTGCTCCCTGCGCTTTCTACAGTAATTGAGTGGCGCTCTCCCTAATTAATGTTGCGGCTATTGGTTTTGGCTGCCATTGGTATAGAGATGGGTTCTAAATGTGACGACCCTACCATTCACGCTTACGGTTTATTTTGCTTATTACTTGTTGTCCCTTTTCTTTCAATAGACCAAACCAGACCAAACCAAATCAAACCAAACCTAACCAAACCTAACCTAACCAAATCTAAACCAAACCTAAACTAACCTAACCAAACTTAACCAAACCAAACCTAACAGAACCTAAACCTAACCTAACCAAACCAAACGTAACCAAACCTACCTTAACCTAAACAAACCAAACAAGCAAACTTAAACCTTACTTAACCAAACCAAATCAAACGTAACCTAACCCAACCCAACCACACATAACCAAACCAAACCCTAAGCCATAACATAACCTAACCAAATCTAACCTAACCTAACCAAACCTAAACCTAAGCTAACCTATCCAAAACAAACCAAAACCTAACTAAAACAAACCTAACCAAACCTGAACTTAAACTAACCAGACCTAAACCAAACCTAACCTAAACAAGTCAAACCTTACCTACACCAAATCTAAGCTTACCTACACCAAACCTAAGCTAACCTAACCAAACCTAAACCTAACCTAACCAAACCTAACCTAATCAAACCTATTCCAACCAAAACTAAACATAACCTAACCAAACCTAACATAACCTAAACCAAACCTAACCTTACCAAACCAAATGTAACCAAACCTAACCTAACCAAACCCAACCAAACCTAACCTAAACAAACCTAGCCTAACCAAACCAAACCTAACCAAAACGTAACCTAACCAGACCAACCTAACCAAACCACACCTGACCAAACCAAACCTAAACCATAACCAAACCTAACCTTACCAAACCAAATGTAACCAAGCCAAACCTAACCTAAACAACCTAATCTAACCTATCCTAACCTAAACCAAACCTAATATAACCTAACCAAACCTAAACCAAACCTAACCTAAACAAAATCCATTCTTACCTAACCAAACCTAACCTAAGCCTAACCTAACCTAATCAAACCCCGGGGGGGGGGGGCCACTTGTATTCAAAGGTGGATATGATGCGTGAACAAGAAAACGCGTAAAAAAGGGTCACGGTCTTTTTTCCAACAGGCGATGTACGCACGTACATCGTTTATGGTGTCAAAAACAGCAAAATATGGAAGAAAGGGATGTTTTTTTCTTAACCCTGAAATTGTCATGTCATATCTCATTAAGCAGGAATCAAAATCATCCATAAATATTGTAATCGGAACTTGGGAAGTAAAGCAGAGCAAGATAATAAAGGGTATATTAACGATTCAATGCTTTGCGTGCTTGTTTAAGGTATCATAAACGGATAAAAATACTTGTTTAGGGTATGTTTTAGCTTGTTTTTTAGTCGGTGAAAATACGTGTTTAGGGTGCATTTTGAAAGTCCATGTTCACGCATCATATCCACCTTTGAATACAAGTGGCCCCCCGGGAAATCAAACCTAACCTAACCTAATCAAACCTAACCTAACCCAACCAAACCTAAACATAGCCCAACTTAACCTTTTAACCTTAACCTAAACCTAAATCTAACCCTAACCAACCCTAACCTAAACCTAACCTAAACCAAACCTAACCTAAACCCCAAACCAACTGCAAAACATAAATCTAAAACAGTGGCGAGGAATTAGGACTGGTAGAGAGCAGAGAGTAGAGAGTAGAGAGTATTCGGTAAGCGTAGTCTTCTGATGACATTTTTCAATTTCATGTTATCGAGACGAGGCAAACATGCAAATATGTAGGCCCCCGTGTCATCCTGATATTATGTTACAATTCTAGAGTATGTTTCCAAATGACTAAACGATTGAATTACAATCCTGAGGGCGGCAGACATTCCGCTACAGGCCGGACATAACCTCAACCACGCTATGCCGGACCTTCATCCCGGTGAACTAGATAAAATGATCATCAAATTTGTCTTAACATGGTCTGTTATAGCTAGAGAATTATGATGAGACGGCAGACGTATTCATTTACATGTGTATCGTGTAACAATAATGAAAAAATTATGTAAACAAAAATCTATAAAATTATCGATGAATTAATTACACATCGGTTGATCGATATATGGATCTTTAAGTTCAATACAGATTAACAATAATTACATTCACCTACTACTGTAATTAATCAGTGAATGATTAATTACCCTTTCTACACTTGATCGATCGATTGATCACTATATATAAAACAATTTTGTAATCAACCAGTCTTATCATTAACAAGCTTACAAAAACTGTTTTTAAAAAAAAATCAGTGTCTCGATAAACTCAGTGTGTCGATAAACTCGTTTTTTTCTGCTGAGTGTGTCGATAAACGTGATTTACTGTCGACAGACACTGTTTTTACAAAAAACCCAATAAACTAAGTGTTGATATCAGTTTGTCAGTACCTAAAAAGTTTTTTTTTTCGGTTATCAAAAAAACAAGGTTTATCAATTACAAGTGAAAATCAACGTTTCTCGGTGATGAACAGGGTTTTCGGCGAAAACGTAAATTTACCTGCAAAAACACAGATCTCCGAAATTGAAAAGCAGACCAACTTAAAAAAAAAACATTTTGACGCCTACCTGTTAGGTCCTTATCGATCATTGCTGGTTATGTCTTAAATGAGGCCGATGACTCAAAAACAACAACAAACAAACAAACAGGGATGTAGCTACAGTGGGCAGTGGTGGGCGGCAGAGCCCACCACTAAACATCAATTTTAACTTTAGAGCCCACCACTTAAAGAGCAATAAATGCACAATTTTAATCATTTCACACAAATTTTGACAATATTTTAGGCATAACATTACAAAAATGTCAAATTTTCATCAAATAACACCCACCACTAAAAATGTGCTAGCTACAACCCTGCAAACAAACAAACGAACAAACAAACAAAACAAAATTGTACAAACTTACCGCTAAGCCGCTTTCAACCTGTGATATGAAGCACAGGTCAGAAAATTGTAGTAACAGGTAGGAGTTATAATGCAACATTGATGTCTGAAAAGGAAAGGGGAAACGTGGTAAACGTTAGAATGAAACCTTCAGATAAGAATGAACCTTCAGATACTCTAATACAGTGAACTTTCAAAGCATGAGTACTATAAGAAACCCTAAGGTTAAGACAATTAAAATCTCACCTTTTTAAAAAGAATTTACGGTCCTCGGACCGCTTGTGTCGCCTTCCGTTGCGGTTTGTGAATGATAGACCTCACATGACCTTTGACCTTGACATGTGATAGTTTACTTCATAAACAAATGAGGGTTTGCGTGTAATATCCATAAACCAATTTTAGTTCCGATTGAACTTCAACTTTTCAATTCAGGGCAATTTTACATTTTATAACTTAACCTCACATGACCTTTGACACTTGGTGTGTGACCTTTGACCTCATCAGCAAATGCGGAATCCCACGTTGCACCTATGACCTAAGTTTGGTTTAAATCCATTGAAGTATGCAGATATTACAGGCAAATATTAACCCCTTTTCACACAAAAAAAATACTACTTAAAGGAAATATGTCATGATTCTGAATATTTGGAAAATTTGGTATGGATGGAAAGCTTAAGTAACGTAGATTACATATAAATCAAAATAAGTTGAAAATTGTCCACATTTGTTGAGTATTTTGCCCTTTTAATTTTCCGCCCAATAGCTTACTCGAAAACGATTCCGACAAATTCACATCGCAGGCAAATGGTGACGTCAAAGTTTCAGTTTCAGTTTAGTTTATTCAGCATAACATATCGAACGTGACAGAAATGTATGATACAGTATATTATATAATAATACATAAAGAATCAACTGTAGATTGTAATAAGATGAACTGGTGAGGGATATGATATGCTAGGACCAGTAATGAACAACCCGATAGGGCTTATGGTTATTGCTGGCCCTGTAATACATACAAGTCAAATATACTAAATATTACAAAAATGATACAGGAAAGGGGTGATATATAATATTACATAGGTAAATATACATAACAAAGAACAGAGACAAACAAACAAAAACAAACAATATATCTAAGCTAAACAAACACTTGACGGGAATACGGGATACGGGAATTTGGACAAGAAAGACAGACTTTTCAACATGTCTTGCTGAGGTATGTTATAAAATTACATAATGAGGAAGCAGAGATAGAAGAGGTAGAGGTGAAGAAAAGGTAAAGAATAGAAATAGAAATGGGACGAAGAAAAGGTAAGGGGAGAAATAAGGACTTGGGGGAGAAATTTAAGAAGAATTGTACTGGTTGATGAAATGATTTTTCAGTTGAGCTTTAAAAGTGATTTTGTTTGTAATTGTTTTGATGGATTCTGGAAGATCATTCCAAAGCTTTGCGCCGTGATATTGAATAAAGTGCTTTTCAAAGGAAGATTTTGGGAGGGGAAGATGAAGTTTGTCGGCTTGTCTGGTGTTATAGCTGTGGATTTGTATGTTTTTGGTAAAGTAATTACTGAAGTTCGGAGGTAAATGATTGTTGTGATAGTCAAACATGAACAGCGCTGTTTGAAGTTGGTTGAGGTGCTCTAATTTAAGGGTTTCAGTGAGTGAAATAATGGCAATGTGTGAGTTCTGGGGGTGAGTTTCTGATGATATTTTTTTTCAATTTCATGGTTATCGATACTGAGGCAAACATGCAAATATGTAGGCCCCCGTGTCATCCTGATATTATGTTACAATTCTAGAAGTATGTTTCCAAATCACCAAACGATTGAATTACAATCCTGAGGGCGGCAGACCTGCCGACTCCGGCGGGACCTAACCTCAACCACGGCTATGCCCGGACCGTCATCCCGGTGAACTAGATAAAATGATCATCAAATTTGTCTTAAATCAATGGTCTGTTATAGCTAGAGAATTTGATGAGACTGCAGACGTTCATTACAAGAGAAAAAAAAAAAACAGTATGTGGTATCGTGTAACAATAATGAAAAAATTTGTAACCAAAATCTATAAAATTATCGATTAATTAATTACCCCTCGGTTTAATCGATATATGGATCTTTAAGTTCAATACAGATTACCAATATTACATTCACCTACTAACTGTAAATTAATCAGTGAATGGCATTTAATTACCCTTTCGGAAATCTAACACTTAATCGAGCGATCGAGTTGATCACTATATATACAACATTTTGTAATCAACCAGTCTTATCATTAACAAATCTTACAAAACTGTTTTTAAAAAAACTGTTTCCTCGATAACCGCAGTGTGTCGATCAACTCGTTTTTTTTCCACGATCGTTTTTTTTTCTGCTGAGTGTGTCGATAAACGTGATTTACTGTCGACAGACACTGTTTTTTACAAAAACCCATAAACTAAGTTGTTGAATCAGTTTGTCAGTCACCTAAACAGTTTTTTTTTTCGGTTCTCAAAAAACAAGGTTTATCAATTACCAGTGAAAATCAACGTTTCTCGGTGATGAACAGGGTGTTCCGGGGCGAAAACGTAAATTTACCTGCAACAACACAGATCTCCGAATTAAAAGGCAGACTAACTTAAAAAAAACAACAACATTTTTTTTACTTTTTTTATTTTTTGATATTTTGCTGTTTTTTATGTTTAAATGAGGCCGATGACTCAAAACACCAACAAAACAAACAGGGATGTAGCTACAGTGGGCAGTGGTGGGCGGTCAGAGCCCACCCACTAAACATCAATTTTAATAACTTTAGAGAGAGATGTGTATTTTTTTTAACAAAAATGCTCAATTTTAATCATTTTAACACAATGTTGACAATATTTTAGGCATAACATTACAAAATTTGTAAATATAAAAAATTAAAAAAAAAAAAAACACCACTAAAAATGTGCTAGCTACACCCTGCAAAACCAACAAACGAACCAACAAACAAAACAAAATTGTACAAACTTAACCGCTAGGCCGCTTTCAACCTGTGATATGAAGCACATCAGAGAATGTAGTAGACAGGTAGGGAGTTATAATGCAACCATTGATTTCTGACAGGAACGGGGGAAACGTGGTAACGTTAGAAGAAAAACCTTCAGAAAAGAATGAGAACCTTCAGATACTCTAATATACAGTGACCATTTCAACAGCATGAGACTAGAAAAAGAACCCTAAGTTAAGACAATTAAAATCTCACCTGTTTAAAAAAAGAATTACGGTCCTCGGACAGCTTGTGTCGCCTTCCGTTGCGGTTTGTGAATTATAGACACTCACATGACCTTTGACCTTGACAGTGATGTTTACCTTCATAACAACTTTGTTTGCGTGTAATATCCGCTAAACCAATTTTAGTTCCGATTGAACTTCCATCCACAACTCAATTCAGGGCAATTTTTACATTTTATAACTTAACCTCACAATGACCTTTTGACACTTGGTGTGGGCCTTTGACTCAATCAGAGCAACTGCGCATCCCAACTTTGACCTTTGACCTAAGTTTGGTTTAATTCCATTGAAGTATGCAGATATTTACAGGCAAATATAACCCCTTTTTCACAAAAAAAATTACTACTTAAAGAAATATGTCATTATTCGATATTTGAAAAATTTATATGGATGGAAGGCTTAAGTAACGTAGATTACAATATAAATTCAAATAATTTGAAAATTGTCCACATTTGTTGAGTATTTTGCCCTTTTACTTTTCCGCCCAATAGCTTAACTCGAAAACGATTCCGTCAAATTCACATCGCAGGCAAATGGTGACGTCAAGGTTTCAGTTTCATTTAGTTATTCAGCATAACAATATCGCACGTGAACAGAAATGTATGATACAGTATAATTAGTATAATACTACATAAAGAATCAAGTGTAGACTGTAATAAGATGAACTGGTGGAGGGATATGAGATGCTAGGAACCAGTAATGGAACAACCCGATAGTCGCTCATGTTTATGCTGGGCCTGTAATCCATACCAGTCACTATACAATATACAAAAATGATCAAAAAGGGGTGATTTAATATTACATAGGTGAAATATACATAACAAATGAACGAGAGCAACAAACAAAACAACAATATATCACCGCCTAAGCTAACCAAAAACTTGACAGGAATACGGGATACGGGAATTGGACAAGAAAGACAGAATTTTCACTGTCTTTGCTGAGGTAGTTATAAAAATTACATATGAGGAAGTCAAGACTAGAAGAGGGTATAGGTGAAGAAAAGGTAAAGATAGAAATAGAATGGGATGAGAAGAAAGGTAAGGGAGAGATAAGGCTTTTGGGGGGAGAAATTTAAGAAGAATTGTACTGGTATATGAAATGATTGGTCAGTTGAGCTTTAAAAAGTGTTTTTGTGTTTTTTATTGTTTTGATTGATTCTTCAAGATCATTCCAAAGCTTTGGGCCGTGATACTGAATAATACAAGTGCTTTCAAGGAAGATTTTGGGAGGGGAGAATGAAGTTGGTGTCGGCTGTCTTGTGTTATCTCTGTGGATTGGTCTGTTTGTGGTAAAGCGTAATGACTGAAGTCGGAGGTAAATGATTTGTTGTGATAGTCAAACAGGAAGAGCGCTGTTATGTTTGAAAGAAAAAATGTTGTGGCCCTCTGCCAATAAGATTATTTTTAGTGTGTTTGAGATATTGGTGATGTCATTCATGTAAATAATGAAAAGTAGGGTTCCATTGCAGGAGGTAAGATCGGTCAATCATTATGTCATATTGTCAAAAATTGCATCAATGGCTTGGGTGTGAAAAAAAATGTTTGTGGCATCTGAAATAAATTAGTTTTTAGTGTGTTTAGAGATGTTGTGAATAGTCATTCATGTAAATAATGACAATTAGGGGTCCAAGGATTGAGCCTTGCGGACGCCAACTGTGATAGGTTTGATGGAGGATCGGTGTAGTGTACGTAGACTGATTGTGAGCCGGTGTCAGTGAGTGGGTACTGCCTGAACCACGCCAATGTGGCTACTTCCACGGACACCGTCATGAATAAATCTTTTGGGAAGAAGAATGTTTGTGGGTCAATAGGTGTCGTAAAGCCTTGGAGATACCATGAATACCCCCCATGGGGTGTGGATTTATTTGTACGTGCAGAAGGTTGAGGATTGGTTGTTAGTTTAAGCGTGCCATATAAGTCGAGTTCGTTTGTGCCTAAAACCGTATTGTTCATCGACACGAAATGTTATTTGCTTTTTGAAGAAATGTAGACCCACAAAGTGTGTACAATGACTTTTTCACGTAGTTTTGAAAAAGATGGGGAAGAACAGAAATTGGCCTGTAATTTGCAATGTTATGTGCATCTTTGTTTTTTGTAAATAGAGACGATGACTTGGCTGATTTGACAGGTGATCTGGAAAGCTTCGGTGAGAATTTGGGTTAAATAAATGTGCACTCATGAAGCGAAATGATTTATCATATGATTTTGTTAGCAATCCCAGGATCGATCTTCAGTGTCGGTACCCGCCCAGGGGTTTCCCCGCTTAGTAGTATTTGGTAGTCAAATGACAAGGCATAATTTTCACGTTGCCACAATAATTCAGATTGAGTAACAAATGAGGTCCACTTGGACCCCATAATTCTAAAGCCTCTGAAAGGCAATTTTTTTCCAAACATCCCAAATATTCTTTCCAACCCTCAAAAAGCAAAATTTAGATACATAATATTTCTGCTAAATTCATCTGTGCAAAATAGTGACTTCCTTGTGGGGGGGGAAAAAACCAAATTCACAATATTGCAGTGGCTATTTTATATACTCATTTGTATTTCAGAACAAAAACCAACTGGTTACTTTAAAATAAAGAAATGTGAATACCTCAAAAGTTTCACAATGCACAATAGAAATCAGGAAATCTATGCAGGCACCATTAATTTTGGAAACTGAAAACTAATTCCTGATTCAGTAGTACTAACATAAAACATTTTTGGAAGGCTGGTCTTGGTACCATAAGATCTTCCCTGGACTAGATCATTTGAACATTTGGAATATGGGGTCTCAGGGACTTCAAGTTAAAAACCTAAGTTGGAACCGTGGTTACCCCGGGGTGGTGTGGCGCCCTTTTTACCGGTTTGAACGGGTGGCGAAGTTTGGGCATTTCATCAACAGTAACTGATTTAGGACATGGAGGTGAATGTGTTTTTTTGGTAGGTGTTGTTAATGGTGGTTAATTTGAAGTGGAATTTTGTTAGCTAAGTTTTTTTTGTCCCCGGTTGTGAAGTGATGCGTTGCAGGAATGCGTTTTAGCTATGTCAAGCCGGGTCAGTTATCTGTTGCTATTTGATGAAAAGGTCACGTGATTGTTTAGTGGATACCTTCCTACCCTAGAATGTTGTTGAAGGAATGTCCCGGTTATTTGGTGAGATCATTTTTGAGTTTCAGAATTGGTTCTTGTGTTGTGTTTTTTCTTGGCCATACAATAATTGAGTTAATTTGTGTTTTTGTAATTGTTTGTGATTTGTGTGTTTGGTTGCTGGTGTGTTTTTCTTCAGGATGTTTTTATAAAGGCCGTGCTTGTGTTTGATTGAGTTGGAAATTGCAGTTGTCATCCAGGGCTGCCTGTGGTTACGATTTTTTAGGGTCTTTCTTCAACTCCTTAAGGGGAAATGATTCTTTGTACTGTTTCCTATAAGGTGTGTGAACTGAAGTTGTTTGTACCTATGTTTGGGTTTTTCTCTGTGAGTACATGTTCCCATGATCATTGTTAGTCTAACGGTTAAATGTGTCGAATGTTGTGATCTCCCTGTAGTCCCGTTTAGTGATTGTTGTGTTTGTGGCATGCTTATGCTTACAGAGTGATGGGAATGGAGGAATTGGGAAGTGTCGCTGTAGTGTCAGTGACAAATTATGCACTGGTGTGGTGTGGAGTCTGGTCAGTGGAGTTGGGTGATAATGTTATCAATAGCCGTGGCTGTGTTTATGGCGTAATTCTTGTTCGTTTTCTGTTAATTTTAGGGATTAAGAGTTTGCAGTGATGGTGTTAAAAAGTGCATAATGTGTGGATTAGTGAATAATTGGGAAGATTGACATTAAAGTTACCGACAATAAACATCACGATTGGGTTTTAATTTATTTCAGCGAGGAGTGCTCGAATCTATTGTGTAAAGATTTTGGATTGTGTGTTTCATGCAAGTCTGTAAATAAACTCCGACATTTGTTTTTTGGGTTTATTGTTGGTGTTAATTGTGAGTTCGATGAAGTGAGTCAATTCTGTTCTTTGTTGTGTGCGATGATTTTGTGATGATAGGTGATTTTTATGTAAAGACAACTCCCCTTCCTCTGCCAGTGAGTGCTCCTGGAATGTACGTGCGCGTGTAGCCATTACAGTGATGTGGTGACTTGTGTATTATAAGCCATGTTTCTAGACAATGCTAAGACAGAGAAGATGGTTGAGGTGATCACGTGAGTCGTCGATTTTTTCTTCTTTCTCATAGGATTTTGTGATACCACGGCAGTTGAAATGGAAATGGAAAATGAGTGCGTTTCTTGATGGTTTTATTTAGTGTGTTGAAGCTGCGTCTGCACTGCAAAACCTCCGGCATGGTTGAATATGTCAAACACCAGGTCGGTGTTAAAAGCTTTGTCAGTGTTAATTCTGGTGTTAAAGTTTATGATTTAACATGCTGGTGTTGTCTTTGGCAAAATTTTGGTTATTCATTGTTGGGGTTGGTCTGCTATGGAATGCTATAAGTAAGGCAGCTAATATACACAACAAACAATAAAACGCAAACATTTCTACTAACTGTTAGATGTTTACATGCGATAACAGTTAACACCAACATTCGGTTGTTAATTGTCACCAAGATTGTGGTCGCTCCCTGTGCCAAAACCAGGAGGGTCTTACATTAACACCAGTGGTGTCATCTAACACCAAGAAGTGTTAAATAAACCGTTGTTGGGGTCAATTTAAACAGCAGGAGGGGTGTTTAAATACATAATTAACAAACACCGAATGTTTTGTAAGCTTAACATAACACCAGAAGTGTTATGTTATATAATTGTAATACCAAAATTAGTGTCAATATAACCCAATTTTGGTGTATTTTTAACATCCAAAGGTGTGGTCCCTCCAAACAACCGGCTTGGGTGTTAAAATCAACACCCTCGGTGTTTAAAATCTAACACCGATGTTTTTTTGCAGTGTGTGTAGATAGCGGGAGTCATAACCAGAATTGTTTGTTGATGTGAAACGATGGGGGGTCCACATTTTGAGATGATATAGGGTCTGTAAGTATGGTGATAACAAATGGAGTTAAGTTTGATGATGTTCAATTTAGTGTTGGTAAAAAAAGTAAAATTCAATTAGTGATGCGGGAAAGTCTTCATCGTGAAGCTGGTGGGGGGTTAATGCAGACTCGTATATTGCGGGGGGGCTGCATAACTAAGTCAGAAACGAGTCAAAGGAAAATGATATCAAGGGGGTTATGAGGGAGAAGAGATATGATAATAAGAGAGAAATGAGAGAGAGAGAGAAAGAGAGGAATGAGAGTTAGAGAAAGAGAGAGATATTAGAGAGATCAGAGATGTGGGGAACTTGAGAGATGGGTTGGATGAGGTAGGTTGAAGAAAGGAAGAAAGTAGAAGAGAGCAATGAGAAATTGGGTAGATAACAGTGAAACAATACTGTAGACCAACGCTCGACACGATGTGTTGACAGTCGACAAACAACGTCAAAAAGACAAGCACAGAGTAAACAAACAAGAGGGGACTGTAGAAAAATACAGTTTTCGTAAGGATTATTTATACAAAAAACTTAAGTTTAAGTACAATAGTTGTACAAAAAATTGGGTTACCACACTACAGTTACAGTAAATTAATACCATTTTGAGATACGCGAGGTCGCTCACAAAATACATTGACCAAGATAAATACTCTCTAATCACATACCGAACAAAGGTGGTAATTAGGTGGTGATATATAGATTTAGAAATAAATAATGTCACTTGAATGTAGTCTTACAAAAAATGAAAAGTAAAATAATTGTGGGATCACATAAAATGTTGCACTCCAGGGGGAAAGAAATAAATGACTATCATAAAGCATAAAATTATAATACAAGTGGTGAGCCAGTGTGGAGTGCAACAAGTAGATTTCGTCCCACGAGTTGGATCGACCTCTGGTTCAAAGCCATCGCCATTTATTATTAACTCAATATCACTAATAGAAGCGGTGTCTCGAAACATCAAACCTCTAAACATCAGACCTCAGACCCTCGAAACAACAGCCCCGGAAGTGAATTTACTTCGGATCTGATGTTTCGAGGTCTGAGGTCTGTTGTTTCGAGTCTGATGTTTCGAGACACCCATGAAAGAGCATGTGGTGTGAGCACGGGGATATCATAAGTACAAGAAACAATTACAATACAAAGCGGATTAATAGGGGCACACAAGAAATAGGTACATATTGACAAAGCAGTACCTTGGCAGAAGCAGAATGGTTTTTTAAAAATATGAAGGAATGACAAAGAAGAAGAAGAAAAGGCATGCACCAATAGAAAGCAAATAAAAAATGAAAACGCCAGCACATCATCAAAGAGCCCACCATTCAGCTCAGGACCAGGTACTGCTATGTCGAAGTACATATGATAAACCAGGTTAAAGGTAAATTGTACTAATTAAAAGAACAACTGGCTCAGTTTGAAAAATAGTGCGCCCTCAAGAATTTTTCCCCCAAATCGATATTTTTGCATGGTTGTAAGGCGTTTATATACAAAAGCCCTCACCTCACCCGAAATGATTAAGACCAACATCAGTCCTTATGGGTAACAGAACGATTTTATAATTTAGCGTCGCCGGCGACGCTAAATTCACAGGACGACGAAAATGGCGTTTAAACACAAGAACGCGCGCAGTATTGCATGTTTCCCACGCTATGTACACTGTTTGATCGTCTATAACCTTTGTGGTTTTAAAAAAACAAAAAAACCGAAAATTAAAAAAATATTCATGAATATACACATTGGTTGATTTAAAAAAGTTATGGAAACACTTAAAAGTTGGCCCTACAAATTACATGGATGTCTATCCTCATATCAATGTCCCTATCTGTTGTGGGGTATGTTACTTTTTAGTGTAAATATATTTCTGTTCTTCCAATGGCTTAGACTATCATTGAGAGCAAATTGAAGAAAAATTCATATTTTGTGAAAAATGTGCCAGTCGCCGCTTTAGTCAAGATATTTTACCGATGATATAAGCAATAATTGAAAAGAATCACAAAGCCTTACAAAAGAAAAAACATCTAAAAAACATTGATCCATGCAGAGGTTTTCATTGGAAAAAAAAAAATATATAAATTGTGAATTAACCCTTACACTATATCAATGAATCTTATGTAACAAGTTACAATAAACATGTAATAAAGAGTGGACAAAATAAAATCAGTGATGACCATCATATCGCAGTGTTGCACTTCCTATTCGAGTGGAACGTGCCGGGGGGGGGGGGGTAGGAATGCCATCCTAACAGACCTACCATAGTAAATGCAGTAGCAGTTCCACAAATTCCGTTTGAAATCCCAAAGCCCAAATCGAGCAGGTCGTGTCCACCCCCCTGTGAACTGCGATCGATGTGCTTTTATATCAATAAACATTAAAACAAACGTAATTGGAAACAAAAGATGTATTCTGTAACTTATTTTCAAATGTTATATTACTTCATTAAATCCATCAATATTTACAGTGTCAGCAATAACAATTCGATGCAACACGATTTGGGGGTTTTGGTCATCACTTGACGTCACGAGGAGAGCAAAATTGGGGCGCTTTGATCAATGAAGCATGGCGAAAAATCCCGCCGTTTTCTTCGTATGTCAAAAAAGACAAAAATTAAAATGCCTCTATTGTGTTAATTTTACATCAAATGTATTATTTTTTCGGGAATTCGTGATGTATGTAACGGCTATGTTATGAATGTAAGTCAAACTTGAGCTGACAAAAATCTTGACAGATTTCCTTTAAGTGCATTTAATATCATTATTATTATTGCTATTAGTATTATTAATATTATTATATGCTGACGTTACCGCGATGATGGGGTGCCTTTTCAAAGTGACTGGACATCACCCTTGTTGCCCGATGCATGAACTATAACGCACGCCTCTGCTCGCGTAGCCATTGAGGGCCACACTTCATTCCACCATCTCCGTCGCCCACTGTTTCATGGTACAACACAGCTAAAACGTAATAGCATTGACAAAATTAGCAATTTGAATCGTACAAGGACACATTTGACTGAAGTTATTGCTTTAATGATAGAAACACGTGAGACTCATAGGCATTTGCACTTTAAGTGCAAATTAATTAAAAATTTCTCGGAAAGTTGGATGAATCTATCGAGCTGTGATTAGAATATTCAAGTTGCCAGTTATCCCGCCGATAATCCAAGATTTTCACTCGATTCAAGATTTTCATTCTGATATTCCAAGATTTTCGATTTTTGCACATTTGGCGAGATAAGCCAGGTTATTTTTATTTTTGTCCAAGGGTATGGAAAATATCCCGAAATCAATAACTGTACATTGCACGTTTAAAAACAAGAAAAGATCTGTGGAAATTACTATACGTCGGCTTGTGAAAGTTAACCAGTTAAACAGTGATTTTGACGTGAGATCAGACACGTTCATGCTTGGGCTAAGTTCAGACTACAAAAAATTTTTTTTCTTATTGTTTTTTGTAAGATAAGTTTTAAGGACGAACGTGTGGACCGCCAGACCACCCTTTAATTCCTATACCAAAAACTATACATCATGAATTATGCTTGCTTTCTAACCATTGGTCCTACACTCTAAATTATCATGTTTCCAATTCCAAATGAATAGAAAAGGGGCCAGAGAGATGATGCTAGGCATTACTCGAAATAGGCCAAATAAATTATCACCTATATATTAGACATTATTATTAGGAATATTTTATATATTTTTACATCGAATTGTCGTATTTATAAAATTGTTGTATATTTTTTTTTATTTCAGTCGAGTAAAAAAGGTGTCAAGAGCACCTTTTTCAACATTTTGAGTAGGCCCCTATTATGGATGTTTTTAGAGTGTAAACACCTCAGGCTTATCAACAGATTAACCGTTTCACAAGATTGAACACTAAAGAGCTATACGTGTTTAGAGTTAATATAATGTTCTTGAAAAAAATCACAAAATAGTAATGAACTCCACTCTCACGAAATCCAAAGTCAATTGATATAGCTTTTAAATGTTGCCAATAGTTATATAAATTTTGGTAACATGAAGAAGTTGGACATTATTGAATTTACATTTCGGCTAACCCAAATCAAAGTATTGTAAAAATAATTCCGAGGCATTCTAGAACATGTTCTTGTGTATGGACCTTTGTTCCCGGCGTCTTCCCATCATGGACTATTGCAGGGGACTTTCCGGGATAATGCTGGCGACAGTCTTGATCAAATACATCGGTCGGTCTGCCACTGGATTCACTTCAGCATTTTCGAGATCATACGTGCACACTGTAAAAATAAATTAGTCAATTGCCAGCATTATCATGCTTTGAGGTGTCCGATACGCGATAATATCGGATCCTACGCATGATAATGATAAAATTGGATGATTTGCGCCCAATATTTATTGGTCTCGCTATGAGTTTTAAATATTGGGCTCGACTGCGTCTCGCCCAATATTTTTGCAACTCATAGCTCGACCAATAAATTTGGGCTGAATCAATCCAATTTTATTACAAAATAGTCCTAAGACATCATTTTAATTAAAACAATGTCTTATATGACCAATTTGTAAAAAAATGACTAACTTATTTTACAGTGTGAGGATGAAAATAACGCACCCGGAAGTACCCCTGGAATAGTGCACGATGGGAAGATATTAAAAGTATCTTTTGTATTTTTGTCTTTTGGTAGTTTTATTTTCGAGGATTTCCCAGATACATGCACGTTGAATCGCGAATGTAAATATAAATATCTGTAAAACAGTTTAATTATACGTATTAAACATTTCACGAAAATTGTAATTTCGAAATTTCCCCAGAAAAATAAAATCGCGAACAATTCTGAAAGCCAAAATACTGACTTGGTCGTTATCTTATTAACAATATTAAGCTTAAATTTAACACTTACATTATAACATTTGCCTTTAAAGTTGTCTTCAGGACCAGGTGTCCTCACCAATTGCACGCTGGGTAAATCTGAGTCCACAACATTTAGCGATTGTTCCTGCCGGATTAGCTTTTGTTTGGCGCCCTCAATGTAATTCACCAACACATCAGACTGGTCGTAGATGTACTTCCAAAATTCATATTCTTGTTTGGGGTTCTTAAGCACATTACTAATTTCCGTTACGCTGGAACTGTAATCGTTTTCGAGCATTGGAAACTGTTGTGTATCAAACACCATCTCGGGCAATGGCAAATAAGGTCCGGATCAATAGAGCTATAATCGCCAGACTCTTCCGAATCACCAGAAATTTCCATATCTCCAAACCCAGATCCTTCCCTATCTCCACTTCCAAATCCGGATCCCTCTGGTAGCGGGATTTCGTCAAGAGATGACACTGATTCGGATTCATAATCAGGTGTCCAAGGGATTAACTTGCTGTCTTCGTCTTTATCCTGATCAAATGATGGATAGACAATATAATCAGAGCCACTACTGACACTGCTAGATGATCCCAAGAAACTCTTCATATAGTCGAAGCTCTGATCAAAACTTCCGAAACTTTCTGAGGCAGATTCACTGAGTTGTTCGTCTTTCGAGGTTCCACCCTCTGTTGTTTTATCCCTTTCATCACCATCAGTTCTTCCACTGAACACCGTGAGTGTTTCAATTGTTGTTGTTGTTGATGGTCTTACTGTGTCCAAATGGTCCTTTTCAGGACCATCATCTATTGAAATTGTATCATCGCGACTTCCGCCAGGGGACATCTCAGTTGTCGCTCTCAGTATCTCCGGCACCTGGGTTTCATCTTCCTCAGTAGCGCCCTCTTTTTGTTTAGGCGTCACAGCGGGAATTACCACGTCGTGTCCATAAGGGTACGTATTACCACCTTTGTTATGTGGCGGATATATAGGTAGGTTATGGTTGTGTGTGTGTCTGTAATCGTCTTGGTATGGGAATCGGATTTTCCAGAGAACGATAGACCCTAATACACCCGCAACAATGATGAGAGCGATGAGTACACTTGCACATGCGCAGACTTTTGTTCTTTTTAACTTGGCATCGTGGTACGAATCTACCATTAAATTGACCTGCAACAGATAAAAATAAAATTGATCAATCAGCGTGTTTTGAAACAGATTACGGTTCCAAAAACTTATTTTCACCTAATAATAATAATAGTAAATGGCTTTTATAAAGCGCTATTCCTACAAGATCACGGCGCTGTTGCCTATTATCATTACGCTGCCCCTCAGGAAATCGTCACAACCATTTCGCTTCATCTAGGCCGGCAGCTGGCTAAGCGCACAATCATATCAGCACTTAGATTGTAATATTCCCCCATAACAGCTACCCTAATATCGCTTTGGTCGATGAGGCAAGCGAGGTGAAGTGTCTTGCCCAAGTGCACACCACATTGGCCGCATCAGCGGGGCTCGAACCCACAGAATTTGGATCATGAGTCGGCAGTCATATCCACTGGAACACATGTCACCTGACAAAACCCTTTCCTACAATAGCGATTTTTGGATATGATTTGGCACGGGAGACAAACACTGGCTCAAGTGAGATTTCTATAGAATTTATTTGCAATCCAATAACTATTCTCAAACCAAATAAATACATATCTCTAAAATTTTGTCGTTAATATGAAATGATTACCAGATAGAGTACTAGCATATTACTGTTTTACTATCTTAAAGCGGCATTATATACGCACTTAACTCATCTACCACTGAAATACAAGTAATTCATAATTATTATTATAATATTATGTAATCAGCGAATATGATTAAGAGACACGAGGACTTTTCCAGAATATGTGGCCATTTGTTCCTTTTTGCATATTTAGAATGTTTTCCATTGTCTTAAATCATCTGCATCGAATAGGCGGAACCTCACTTTATGCAATAAAAATCCCCAAATGCCATTTTTGCCACTTTTCAAAAATCACGCAGCGGACCCTGTCTTGTGTTTACGGGGAAAGTGCTCCTAGATCTAACGACACAAATAACACTACCTCCCTTTTTGCGGTGATCGTCGGGCTGGTATTCATTTTCCTCTAGGGACCTAAGGGATATAGGATCGCTTAGAAATTTTTTTTTTTTTTTTTTTTATGATTACCAGATAGAGTACTAGCATATTACTGTTTTACTATCTTAAAGCGGCATTATATACGCACTTAACTCATCTACCACTGAAATACAAGTAATTCATAATTATTATTATAATATTATGTAATCAGCGAATATGATTAAGAGACACGAGGACTTTTCCAGAATATGTGGCCATTTGTTCCTTTTTGCATATTTAGAATGTTTTCCATTGTCTTAAATCATCTGCATCGAATAGGCGGAACCTCACTTTATGCAATAAAAATCCCCAAATGCCATTTTTGCCACTTTTCAAAAATCACGCAGCGGACCCTGTCTTGTGTTTACGGGGAAAGTGCTCCTACACTCTAAATGAAACGGACGCGTTCTAATTTTTAACACCAGAAGGTTTTCAACTATTTTAAGTTCATCTTAAAGGCATATGCTGCAAACATTTAACCCTTTTCCTTTTTTATCAGTAACCTGTGTCCAAAAACATGTGAAAGGTGGTTAATTACACTTATAACACTTGACTTTAATCAACTAAAGTTTTGCAAGTGTTCACATTTTGCTCACACTTTTTCAATTTAACGCTGTCAAGTGTTCAAAAACTGTTACATTTGAACGCATCCTTATGTGTTCAGTTGTTTAATACTGAGTGTTCTAGAACACGTGCTAGAACACTTTTTTAACACTTTTTTCACTTAACACTGTCAAGTGTTCAAAAACTGTTACATTTGAACACATGAAATATAGCTCAAATATGTGTTCATTTGTTTAACACTAGTGAGCAAATGTGAACACTTGAAAAACTTGAATTGATTAAAGTCAAGTGTAATAAATGTAATTAACCACTTTTCACATGTTTTTGGACACAGGTTACTGATAAAAAAGGAAATATGGTTAAATATTTCCAAGAAATGCCTTTAAGATAAACTTAAAATAGCTGAACACCTTCTGGTGTTAAAAACTAGAACGCGTCCGTTTCATTTAGAGTGTAGATCTAACGACACAAATAACACTACCTCCCTTTTTGCGGTGATCGTCGGGCTGGTATTCATTTTCCTCTAGGGACCTAAGGGATATAGGATCGCTTAGAAAAGCAAGGCTAGCAAGTAAAATATGCGGGTCTGTTGTCTACGGTGTGCTCAATAAACCTCTGAAATCTACGGCAGGTGTTTTACAACCAATCAAATGAAAATTTTAATGTCAATCATCAAAAAATTTCCTTATACCCCTTTCAATGCAAGCCTACGAGATGCTCAATAGTGAGCACCTCCTATTTTACAAACTTTATATCATGAAAAATGTCAGTATATTGCCTTTGCATTTCATTTGCGATGTTTCGGAAAACTCAAGAAAATAATCCGCGTCTCATCTCGTAGGACTAAAGTGAGGATTGATTAAATTTATGTTATGAATTACGTGATGGATTAGCGTGTAACACACAGAAATAAGTGGTTTAACATGTCTAACTGATGCTCTCGGCGACTGGAGGGCGCACGGCCCTATGAAGATGGCCGAAATTTGCACTCTGATATATAGGGTGCCCGAGAGAGTGCAAATAACGTGATTTTGTACAATTTGAGAAATTGAGTGCACATCAGAAGGGAGAAGAGTGCATAGAAAATTTAAAGACCAGAGTGACAGCCGGAGATCGTCTCAGGACAAAGGCATCAGGATCAGGCCCGTACCCAAATTCCACAAAATGGGTAAAAATGGGTCTACTTTGTATTTACTATTTTGATAAAAAGGTCCAGCATTTAGAGAAATTTTGACAAGAAAGTCCAATTTTCGGTGATAAAATGTTCAAAGAGTCCAAAAAGGACCATTTTAGGGGGTTAGATCCACTTTTACCAAAAAAGTCCACTTTTTCGAAGTCCCGCACCACCCCACCCCCCCAAAAAAATAATACATTCTGCGCATGGCCATGGGATTGTGAATGTTTCAACTTGATCTCTTTTTATAGATCAATTTTCGCCAAAAACGATATTGCCACATTTGTTTAGAGAATTTGGTTCTTAAATTTGTTAAAAATTACGGTCATCATTTTGGTATCTACGAGTATAGAAATAGCATTTTGGTCTCTACGAGTATAGAAGTAGCAATTTTATGCAACCTAAAAACTGAAATCTATGATTATTGACAAAGGACACGCGCAAAAGAGTTTTTCAAATAAAAGATTCTTCGTTCAAAAATACAAACTCTGAAATTAATATAATTATATGATGCATCTTTGTCTCCATCTTTAGGGCAAAACTCTTTTATATCATAGGTCAAAAAGGGAATTAAACGAGCAGGTAAAATATCTGATTTCATTATGGTTTAACTCATAGCTACGGGTAAATTTTCCAATACATACGAGTCATCTGTTTAACGGGTTTACTACAAAATTACCCCTTCTCCATGATGACCAATTTGCGTGTGATACTTTGACGATGTAGAAGAGGTATTGAAATTACCAATAACGTCCTCAAATGTCTGATTGTTTAATAAAATCGTGCCTAGATTATCGGGTCTTGCAATAAGACTCGTCTTCGACAAAAGAAAACATAACAATTGTCTTGCATCAAGACATAATCTAAGACACGTCATTTGAAGCCGGGAAGTTTCAGACGCGTCCCCTCCTTCGTCTTGTCGCAAAGTCAGGTCTGCATCCAATACGTACTTAGCCAGCCAAAACATGTAGACAGTCAGTCAGTGCCCCTGAACAAGACATTTCTACTTCGTACGACATGTCCTCTAAAGACAATTCAAGTTAGACAAGTCCTGATTCGGAGTCTAGAGACATGACTCACAGAAGGACATGAATAAAGTTAAGCAGCGTCTTGGATCATCCAAGTCACGTTTTATACCTTCTATGTATATCGAAGACATGTCTAAATCCAAGACATGGTAGATCACTAGTCACATGCTTCAGCTTTTTAGAGCCACCCTGTCAAAAGGACGCCGATCGTAACGGTATGACTGGGACTCATTTGCCCGCGTCTATAGGTTCACGATGTTCAAAACATATACTGGTTTATGATCAAAAGTAATCAAACGGATAATTAAGGGGACAATATTGTAGTAAACAGACGAACCATAACGCTCTTTATAGACCATGTAGTGAAAATTACACGAGTAGCACAATGAACTAAAACCACAGAACGTTGTTATTAATTAATTACCCGAAGCGAAGGTGTGTTAGTATGCATTTTACAACATTAAATTTTGCACAACACCTTCTCTATACAGAATACTGTTAGAAATCTTCGTGAATTTACATGCACTGTGAACGCTTGTAATTTTACAGATTCGATAATCTTTCTTTCTTTTCAAATGGTAAAACCTGAAAGTACACGGAACACAGTTAATCAAGTTTGATTTTTAAAAATCCGTAAAATCACGGTGATTTACAAGCTGTAAACGATGATGCATCCAGACTCCCATGCAGTCACTGTTTTATATAAACAGTGTAAAATCATGTTTTATAATTATATTTGCTGTTATTCTGTCATCGTCTACTGCAAATTATATTTGTGCCATTGCCCAGTGCATTCTGCAATAACGTCTATTTCACCAGTCCAGAAGAAAGCGTACAAGTAGTATACGTACAAGTACGTACATACGTCATAATTTCCCACAATGCAATGCAACTTTTTAAAGAAATACATTAGGTTTTAACATTTCACCCTGGGACAGTTTATTTTTAAAGTTCCGAGGCTGCAATCTTCACTTTATAGAGTTTTAAAGGTGCATTTCCTGATTCTAGCATCTCCATTTTTGTTTATGATTCACTAGATGTCCTCGAGAAAAGGTCATTTCTAAAATTTCAGTTGATTCTGACCGTGCGTTTTGATGTTATGAGCAAATGTCTAGTGCCCCATAGGCCACTGTGTTGTAATTTTTGTCCGTTTACGGACAGAAAATACAAATTTGCAAATTTCTTCCAAAGTAGATCGAATTTGCAAGTAAGATTAGGCACAAATACTATACTCACGCCAACGGTTCAGATGATATAAAAATCTCATCTTTTTTGAGGTAAGGGGACTAGGCTGTGGATCACGAAATGCCCCTTTAAGGTTTATCAACAAAATGTATGTGCGGATTTTTGATATCTTTTTGAAATAAAAGATACTAATTAATTAAGAAAATAGATATGACGTCATCAGTAACATTTTTTTCAATAATTAAATTTCGACACATGAAATCAAAATTTTGACACATAGAATTTGTTTATAATGTTTTTTGGTATTAGTTCAGAAATTGTTATCCTTTCTCGTCTCAAATCTGAGAATCCCATTTTGTAAAATTCTTTTTCTTTATAATTTGTTGACGTATGTACGTACTTGTACGTATACGTACAAGTACGCTATCGTCTGCACTGCTCACGGTCCAAGTAAATAAAAGTCTGTGAAATTACGGTATTTACTGTCAGCCATGTAAGTTTGCAATGATTTCATATCCAGCATCACTATTAGAAAGCTTCGTAAAATTACGTGTCATCGTTAGTAAATGCCTATAATTGTACCGAATTGTTAAGATTTTCTTTGTTGTCAAATTGATATGTTGATTGGTTTTATTTTATATTGATGGGCAAACAAACAAACACACCCTTCAGTTCAAAGCGGTAAGCTTATAATCAATCATTAAATGATTATGCAAGTATGATTTTTATTTAAAATACAGTAAAATTACGGTAATTACACTGCAAAAAGTGTTTAGAACGTGGTGCAAATTAGTGTTTAGAGATTTGACGTTTAATTCCTAAACACTTGTCAAATGTATAAACACATGTCAAATCCCTAAACATGTTTAGATTTTAAACATGTTTAGATAAGGTGTTTAGATATTAAACAGACATTTCAAAATGTTTAGAAACGTGGTGCAAAATAGCGTTTAGAAAAGTGTTTAATTTCTAAGCACTGTTTTTGCAGTGTAACTGGTAGTTTGAAGATGCATCCAAACTGCTCAGTAGGAAACCATGCATAAATTTACAAACAGTGTAAAATCTTAGATTTTTTGCTGCCCGCATTTGCCATCTTTTATTGCTGCCAGGAAAGTATAATTTATTTTATTTTTTACAGCACTGTGTTGAAATAACCTTTCAATTTATGCTGAAAAAATCTAATATTACAAACGATATTCACCCCTGAAAATATAACGACAAACGTACAGCAACAATTCAATAAGATATTGCGTTGTTGGAAACAGCTAGTTAATAATTTGTTTTCGGTTTCGAGGCTAAACAGCAAACAAAAATAATTTTTGTCCATGAAATCCCAAACTGCAAAAATGAAAACATCCATTGTGGCAGTGTTCGTTTCAGTAGTCGGAATATCAGCGTACTAGGAAAAAAGGTCATTGTTGAATTTAGATAATTGTGATTAGATAAATAATATATATGAATGAATGAAATACATTTCGGAGATTGGAAACAGGAATTGAAGATAACAGGTCCGTCATCACATCAGACTTTGATTTATTAATCTAATTTTGGCGGCAGAATAATAGGTGATTGCAAAGTAAACATTTTATCTATGCGCCACCTGAGACTTGTGAGTAACTATACATCACAGAACTGAGCGAAATAAGTTCAATTCAGAAAAAAAAATGGTTCTTATCACGGTTCCCGTTTCATAGCGTTCGAGTTTATAATAATTTTATAAGATGACCAATGTTTAGCAATTAAAAACTTTGTGTTTAGAGATTTGCATGTGTGTTAAGAGAATGATATGCTTAGAAATGTGGTGCAAAATGGTGTTTCACATTTGATGTATGTGTGATGTATGTATGTATGTATGTAAGCGTGTATGTAGGGGTGTGTGTATGTGTGTATGTGTGTGTATGTGTGTGTGTATGGGTGTATGTGTGTGTGTGTGTGTGTGTGTGTGTGTGTGTTTGTGTGTGTGAGAGAGAGAGAGAGTGTGTGTGCGCGCGTTTGTGTGTGTGTGTGCGCGCGCGCGATCGCGTGTGTATGTGTATGCATACCACAGATCATCGAGCCAATTTTGGATACAAAATCTGCATGCGCACACACATTAGGCGTTTCATTCTCACTTTGTTATAAATAGCCATTACTTTCAAGTTCAAAAGAAGTTTTTCTTTAACATGAATCCCATTTCTACAACTCTGTCTTCTGTGCTGAGGTATACTTGTGTGACTCCATTCCTTCCGTCATGACTTGTGTGTCTAATTTTGCTACTTGTATGTCTAATTTTAACAAAAGAAAAGTCACACAAGTATCCCTGCATTAACTTGTGTGCCTGTCTGTCTGCCCGTCCGTCTGTCTCTTTCTCCTCTTTCTCTTTCCCTCTCATTCTCTCTCTATCCCTCACTCTATCAATCGCTCGCTTTATTTCTTCCTCCGTAAGATTTTGTGTCCTTTCTCCATCATTCCCGCTGAATCCATAACGCACCACGTTCTAAACTTCAACCCCTAGCAAAATAACGTCCCTGCTCTTTAAAACAACGCTTCAAGATCATGTTTGTTTATTCTTCCCTATTTTGTCGTGTCGTTTCCGATTCAGTTCTGTACCGGCGGGCAGATTGAGATTAATAATTTTCTTTTCATTTTCCGGGGATATAAATAAAGATTGTGGTCCGCTGCAAATACCGTAAGTTAAAAAAGCGTGAAATTACATATTACTCATTTTATTAGGAGAATATAATAGGTTCCGATATTTTCCACCAAGTTGGGCTTACAACTGTCATCAATTGAAACCATATTTCTAACGTGTATTATTAAGGATTCGTGCGTTGGTTTCAAGGTTTCTCGACGTAGTATGCCATAATTTTCCTCAACATTTTAGAAAGTAATGTTCGACCTCGAAACCCTTTACATATATTGTCTGCTATAGCTCTTAAGGAAAAAATGATTTTATAAAATCTATAAAGAAAAGAAGACCTAAAAACATGGTTTAAAATTTGTGTTTTTTGGCCGTACCTGTTCCAATCAAAAGTCTGGAAAGTTTTTTAAATAATACTTATTATGGAATAACTATTTAAAGTGAGAGATTTAATTGTATTTAAGCGCTAAGTAACATTGTTGGTAATTTCACCCTTCGCTACGTCAGACGGGGGTTGCAAGGCAAGAGGATTGGTTTGTTCCTGCAACTTCCAAATCCTTAAGATTGTTATTTTGTTTCAAATATGAAAAACTTTTTATGACAGGTTTAGAATGGCTATTATCTTTCCATAAAGAAAGGAAACATGGTTAAAAAATCACATAGCTGTACAACGATACATTGGGGTATTTCGTTAGACACAATTAACTTATGGGGTTGCAACCCCATAGACGTGTTACAAAAAGACATTGGTAGGTAAAAAAAAAAAACAGATGCCACCATCTCTCTGTAGCTGTCCGAGTCTCTGGCGTTTGGGCCAGGCTCGCAAAATCATTAAGGTTGGGGTTCGCCTCTCCTCACAAACAGCGAATCCGTTTTACATTCTCAGCATATGCTGGTACCCATTTAGACTCCTGGGTGTTGGAGAGGGCAGTCGAGGTAAGGTGGCCTTGGCACAAAACACATTGCGACACCGGGGCTCGAAACCACAACCCTTGTAAAAAAGTAAGGGGTTAAAGGGGGACGGCCGGTTACACAGGAACGGAGTGGCCATCTTTCGAAGCGATTAGGGCCAGACTCCACCATAGAATGTTGCTGCATGGGGATCGCCACCATCCTCTACAGCGAGTCCGTTACCTTCCCAGGATTGAATAAAAGCCGGTACCCATTTATACCCTGGGTTAGTAGGAGGAGTAACTTAGGTTAAAGCGCCTTACTCAAGGGCAAAAACCTTGGCCTCAGCGGGGGCTCGAACTCACAACCTTTTGGGTGCGGGTCGGGCGCTGTATCCACTAAACCACATGTGCCTTAGAAGAACTTAACAAAAAACATTTCAGGCGTTTCAGCGTAGAAGAATACATAGTCCTTATTAAGTGTCAGTTCTTTATTATATTCAGTCATCATTCATCATTCATCATTCATTCACGTCCTTCCAAACCGCCAAAAGATTCTAGATAATAATAGATCAACTTTGCACTCATTAGCGAAAAAATTCACCATACGACTGGCCAAGATGTAAGATAGGCTGATAGAGTCCCTTTTTATTTGCTTGGTGGCAGTATGTAGGCCTAATTGCTATCAGGTAGCAGTCAATAAAAAAATAAGCAGTTTTAATTTTTTCCATTGAAATTTGCACAAAATGTAAACATACGAATTGTTTAAAAATTAATCGATAGTTATTGTGGTATCGTTCTTTCGCGAGTCTAATTGTATCTTTGAATCATCGAAACGGGAACCGTTTATTTCAAACTTATAGATTATATTCACGTCTTATCCACAACCCACACACAGACAAACACTGACGACATACACATCTATACCCATACCACCACACGTCCCAATTTCACACACCACACCTCAACACCAACACACACCAAGACACACGCCCAAAGACACCCACCACACACACACACCAAAGCACAAACACAACACACATATCCCGCCGCAGCTCTGCGGCTTGCATGAGCTGTCCTCTAAACCTCAATCTGCCATGACTGCATGTATCGATTAAATCGTTCTCTTTGATGATAACCTAAAAAAGCACATTTTTCAATTTCTGATTATAATAATATTATCTGTAATGACATTGAGGATAAATTCGTTCACCACGAAAATGCGTTTTAATAATGCGTACAATAAACCATCAAACGAGATAACAAATTGTTGAAAGCGATAACATAGAATTCTAGAGTACACACGAACCCTGCACGAGAAATTCCACAAAAGTGGCGCATCATGCATGGTTGAGCCACTGAATTCATGGGTAAATTTATTCCAATAAAATGTTGTGGAAAAAAATCCTTTGAGAGTTAATTCTTTTATGTTCTATACGATACGAATATAAAGACATTAAAATGATTGCCGTTGAGAGTAAAATGGGATTGAACAAAAAACTATATGCCACCAACCGGAATGACCAACCCTATTACGACACACCGCACTGGAAGACCACGGGGACAGGGCCAGGTGCAGAGGCCACATCACGAAATACTAAAGTTGCATTTTTAACACTTTGTCCACGAAAAAATACATATATACAAAAAATATACAAAAATTGATATAAAAATGCATTTTTATTACCATATTTAGTGTTAGCATGGACTAAAATCAGTCCAAATATATCTTGTCTTGGGTCAGCGGTTCTTATTAATTAAACAGAAGCCCCTGTCAAATTTTAAAATAACCTAGAATTTTTTAATAAAAAATCTGATTGCAATTTATACGTATACAAAGTGTTAAGGGACGTTAAAAGATCCTTCTTAAACTATATTAGCTTTGTTAGGTGCTCTGAAAATATTATCATTACCGAAAATTACCAATTCAACTCGTTTCCTCTTTCAAAACCTTGGTTGAAGTAGTCTTGAGACCAGCGATCAATGTGGCTACCAAGGCGATCACCCTAAGGGCCTAAGAAAAGACTTGAGAATCTCAAGGTTTGTCACTCACACACACCACTTGTCACAAGCTATACCAGATCTTAGACTTTTTGTGCTTCATACAAAGGGTCCCTAAATGATTATAGGGTTTTATATGCCACCTCTTGTGAACAGTGGACACGGATTGGACAATGAGCGGAAAACCCCTTGTATTTACCCAACAGAAACCATAGAATTGAAATAGCTTCCAAAACGGAAAAAAGTTCAATGAAGAAAAAAAGGAGTGATTGATTGAAATCTAAAACTTTTCGAGTCTTATTTATCCTGTGAAGCGTGTATGCATTTCAGCGACAGTGGCCGTGACTACTTCACGATTAACATGGCCCAAATCTCATGAATTTTGTTTAATTTTCCTATTCTTAATAGTGTGGTATTTGAATAAATTCTGACATAAGGGTGTACCAGATGCAAAAGTGTATGATTCATCGCTTTCTGAGAAAACCGAAGAAGCAAATTACAATTAAATCGCCCGCTCATTCGAATAATTTGCGTTTGAGAGATCAAATCGAGGACCTCTTATCGTATACAATGTAGCATCTTCCAAGTATGTTCAATAACAACTCAATTCGACCGTTGTCCATCAATGCTGGAATTATTAATTTAGTCCAAATAACTTCAACCAAGTTGTTTTGTGTAGATTTATTACCATATTGTCAACAATCTTGACAAAAAGGATAAGTATAATCTACCGAGTTCTAAAAGTGATTTAAGGTAGTTTTTATATCGTTTTACATCTGAAGAGAAAACACTAATGAGACATTTTGGGTGATTCTTCGGATTTTTTATATATAAAAGATAGAAGAATCACCCAAAATTTTATTGTGCTACAACAAATGATTTTAGACAAAATTTGAAAATGATTAATACAAGTTTAATTTTCAACCTTGCTTTCACTGATATTTCCACGCACGGTCTACCATATTTTAAGTTCATTTTCTTCTGCCTTATTTCATATTCATCTTCGCCGTCTATATTTTACTTCAAGTTTCTTCAGTCATTTCTTTCATTTTTATTTTGCCAGTTCCTCTAAACTCACTAATTTCCTTCTCTTCTTTAAAGTTCCCTTTCTAAAATTCCGCCGTTCCTTTCTTATCCTCATTTTACTTTCTTTTGCAAGACACCGAGGAGTGGACTATATACGACGTATAATGAAAATTGTGCGTTAAACTGGTTTATTTAATTATATTACTTCTCTAAGTTCTCTCTATTTGCTGTCCCCTGTCTATAATCTTCATGTTTTGTCGTTTCACATGTTGTTAAGTAATTTTGACGGTGAAAATAAAAGGACAGGCTATCCAAATTCAAAGTAAAGTCTTTATAACTATGACCAATTCCCGTTCTATTTAAGATGACCACCATTAAGCACGTAAAGATAAATACGACCGACTTTCTACCGTCTTGTGTCCTGGTTAATGGGAGCCATCTCTGTATCTCCCCCACCCACTTTCATCTTTGCTCTATACAAAGATAGTTGCCACAGGATGCTCAATACAATCAAAATAGATTCAATCAGTCTGCACAACGCTTGCATCAGATGCTCGTTACTGCTTCTTTTGTTTGTGACTTTCCAAGATAAATGCTAAAGCTTTAAAACATCTAGATCACCTAAAGAGAAATTAAATTATGGTATTCGGACCAAGCTTGTTCCGACAAGCAACACGCGTCTCCGTGTCCATTTTGCTGATGTTAGTTTAACAAATCTACTTGAAATATGATCTAGACTCGTAGGTAGTCAAACAAGAAAATGGAAACGCTTTCTTTTGGTTGTATTTACTCTATTCTATATCACTGCGCAATAAAACGTGAGTAAAAACAAAGGTTCTGGAGAGGTAAATGAACTCGGAATGTCCAGGCGAGCCTCGTAGCCTGATGCAAATGTACTATTTTGTTTTTGCTAGCGAGATTCGACGATGGCGTAATGGCAATTGTATGGTTATGACTGTACGGGCATTATTGATTTATTCCGCTATAGTTGATCAGTAATTGGTGATATTGCGAGTTCCTAGACTTGTCTTATATAAATACATTTGTAATTGTAATAATGGAGGTCGTAACATAACCTATTGTCTTCGACTTTTAACATTTGATGTCATTGTAGAGTATCAAAAGAAAAATCCAGAAGCGTCCAGGAAATATAGAAAATCGTCTGAATAAGGGAATCGAGCTTGTCCCGGAACTGCTAGATGTGAATCATTTGAATAGTCCCCGAGTTTTAATCATATTTAATTAGCTTAAATTACAGAACATCGCTTCCTCTTTTATTCTCTTTCTCCGTCCTTCCGTCTCAGACTCTCCTTCTCCACTTTCTTTCTTTCTCTGCCTCATTTGATCTACATGTTTTCTTTTTACTCTCTTTCCGGTTTTCTTCCGTTCTTTCGCATTAGGCTATATCTGGATGTCTTTTTCGACCCCCTACTTTTTCTAGTCCCCTCCTTCTTGCTCCTTTTTTAACTACTTACCTATTCGTTAATAAGCTGTATCCACAGAAAAACAGACCATTCTCAATACCATTCTATTTATAAAATACTTCCGCAATTTCAAACATATACTCTTTCTCCTGGATCAGTGATAGTAACTTTAAACCCATAAAAAAATTCTAAGAAACAAATCGGAACATTCAACCATTAACACTATACTGTTATTATTCCCTTTCCAACTCATAATGGCGTGTTTTCATGCTCGCGGTTAACTTAGTTATTTGACTAGAATCATTAGCAAAGAACACAATACAACTCCTTTAATGTTCATTTAGACACTTGGTGTATTGTTCCATAGAAAACACGGAACGCCCGACCACTAGGATCACTAGTGTACAACGTCTTACAGGTAATTCCTACACTTTGTGTGGAACATGTTGAACAGGATTGCACGGCACGTTACTTGTATTGTAAGTTTCTAAAAAAAAATATTATACCCATTTTGTTCTGACGAATATGGAGAGCGGAGTTTCAAAATATACGGGTTTATAACCGGAGCTGATTTAAACTAATCCAAATGACATGTAATAACGGCCTAATATGTGGGTATGAATATTTAAAAAGTTAGACATATGCCAAAATTCATTTAAAAAAAATAAGACGGTAGGATCATCTTAGATTAAAAAATAATAATCATTAAGCGTCATCATTGATCCACACTAAGGTAATATTGTGACATGTGCAAGGCTACCTTATAAATAAGGATTAGTCTTTTGAATCCTCTTTAGGTTTCAAAAAAAAAGAAGACCCCATCATTCGGCGGCAGGCAAACCCCATCACTGTATGTATTTTGTAGAAGGGTCCATATGGATAAATAAATAAATAAATAAAAAATAAATAAATTTTTTAATGTTTTTAGGTTGCATAAATAAATAATAAATAAATAAATAAATACTGATTATTATCTGTAGATTCTTGATACAAATTGATACCAATTAGAATAGCATTATAAACAATTATGATTTCAGAATGGGTACACACTGTAACAATGGTGTCTAAGCGTTGGCGTCATATGTAAGACAAGTCTTGGCAATAAACATGTCTTCAACAATAGAAATAAAAGAAAATAGAACCAACAAAAACATAATCTAAGACACGAAGACACGTCTTCCAGCCAGGACATGTCTCTCTCCCATTTGATGAACAAAAAGACCCGTCTTACATCCCGAGTGGTCTTGCATAAGAACATGACCTGTGAATTAGTGTCTTGCCAACAGAGACGTGACATTTGAACATGTCTTGTATTAAGACATGACTTTGTGTCTAAATAGATACATGTCGCAAAATTGAATGACACTATAATGTTCTTTTGCCAAGACACCAACCCCTTTTTTCACAGTGTACCAGCAAAAATCAGCCCTTTGGACATGTTTTATTGAAATGAATAGAAATATTATTTGATGTCAACTAACCATCTGCTTTAATGCGCAACATTGTATGCTATGTCCAGGGGGGTTGGTGAAGCCCCAAAGATTAGGATAGTGTGCTTTTTAGGTAGACGTTTCATATAATATAGAAGTCCCATGGTATGCAAATGAGGTAATGCCATTCATCTCCGTCAAGCGCTACTGCACAAAGTCATATTGCCCATATTGAATCAATTGAATAACCTCAGGTGTATCCATTGGACTTCTATATGAAACGTCTAGCGCTTTTGATGTTCCTATGAAAAAAATCTTAGTGATGCCCGCGTTCGTTCTATATATGTTAGAATAGCTATCGTCTTTCAATTTACAGTTCCAACAAGCCTCAAACATTACCTTTGGACGTGTTTTTATTTAATTAAATCTTAGATAATTTTAACAAGAAAAATTGGATGTCAATTAACCGTCTGCTATATGCGCAACATTGTATGCTATGTCCAGGGGGGTTGGTGAAGCCCCAAAGATAGTATGCTATATGTTCCTATGAAAAAAATCTTAGAGATGCAAGCAGTTTTTCTATAGGTTAGAATACCTATCGTCCTTCATTTACATCCTCAAAAATCAGACCTGTTGACGTGTTTTATTGAATTAAATCTAATAAATTAAACTAGAAAATACTTGATGTCAATTAACCGTCTCTGCTTCAATGCGCCCACATACTGTCCAGGGGTTGGTGAAGCCCCAAAGATAGTATGCTATATGTTCCTATGAAAAAAATCTTAGTGATATGCAAGCAGTCTTTCTTAGAATAGCTATCGCCTTTCATTTACAGCAACAAAATTCCGGTTAAAAATATGTTGTTTAACGATTTTTGTCTCAAATCGGATAATAGACCTATTTTAGCAACATCGTGGACATTCAGGATTTGCTGGCATTATGATGTCATCGTGACGTCAACCCTAGGGATGTAGTAACTTAATTTGGTATACAATAGAAACAAACGACCTATATATCTATAACTGATACCACATTTACAACCATTGGTTATTTATAAACGTTAGCACTATACATTCAAATCTCATTCACCAATATACAAGACGAGTCCTTAAAAGGACAATCTTCTGCATTTAGTGCACAATTTGTGAAATGAAACAACAAATTGAGTTTTCTATCACTATATTGTAATGAATACTATGCAAGCATCAATCATAATGATCAACCTTTATTGTGAAACAAAAAGACATTTCAGTGTCATGTTACTTTTTCTGATACATCTGGTATTATTTTGAAGTAGAAATCACATTGCATGGAACACCAAGGCTTCAGTTTACAATACTTCCTTTTAAAGGGAACTTCTTATCTAGTGCAAAGGCCAAATCACTAGATTGTGTAGTAATACCTGTCATACATTGCTGTACAAAAGTTGTGCCTGTTTACCACACATGAAATATTATGTCTGCTTAGAAATAGTTCCATGCTATCAGTGTTAAACTATACATACAAACAATGAAATTTGTACCACAATTGTATATTATAACATTGGAAGTATTATTTTGGATATAAATTGGCTATAGAAGTCATTCTACAGTTTAATTTGTCAAGCAAAATTTTGCAATCTGACCCAACCAATTAGAAAAACTGTTACATAGCTTACCTTTAGGTTAGGACTAGTCTCATTTAGTGCAAGCAGGGGATGTCACTATCACTAGTGGTGCAAGTAAGGTGTGTATATCACTGACCATGGCCATGCGTGGAAATATGAGACTCTTGAAGTCAACAGGCAGTATCAGTAACAGCTGAGAAGTGAAAACAATGGATGGGCTGTATACAAACAATAAGAATGGTACCAATGCATGAGGGTTGGTCAATTCAGGACTAATCTTCTGCCTGGCAGAAGAAAAATAAGAAGATAAGGTCAAATTTACGACATCTCAAGGTTACATCTGCTTAGCCTAAAGTCTTCCTGCAAGCCGCTCCGAGAAACCAATGGACCTCAAAAGTGATTTCTACCCGATCCCAACATAACTTCCTCCTTTTGTCCCTTTTAGTGCTCTTTTCTTTAAATAATAAAAAATAATAAGGCCGAACCGAGCCATTGGTTTATGAAACGCGAATTAGATTTACGAATAATAAGACTCAAATATATTGCTTTCTAGCTATTCAATTCTCACGTGTATAGCAATGACATTTCATGGAACATAGTATTCCATTTTTATCACGTGCTATAATCGTTCAATAAAAAGATTTTTTCTTCTAAAAAAAGAAGCAGAAATGATTGAAAAATGTCTCGATATATTGCGCACTGTGGGGAAGTAAATGAATTTTATTGCATTGTAGCAAGTGTGAGTTTCTTGGCATGCTTGACACTCCGTATTTATCGTTATTTCTACACATGTATGGGTTTCAATGGGTGAAAATACGCCTTAATAAAGAAATAAATAAATTCAAAGAACTCAGGGATTGAAATTACTTGCATGATGAGCAGACGCTGTTTCCCGTTTTTCACTTCCTTCTTCGTCTTGCTCTATTCATATCACCGTGATTTATGCAGGCTACTATATTTATAAATGAATATTGAGTTCGTAATTTCTTAAGTATTCTAGTTTTGGAAAGAAAGACAAATACTTTGTAAAAATTTGTACAGAAAATTACACAAATTTCCTTAAGTACACTCTCAGAACATTGGTTAAAATTTTAACCAACCGTACAGGTGTACAGCACAACAAATGGGTAAATTTTTATTCATTTGTTGGGTAATGTATATTATTTTATCATTTTATTGGGGAAATTTTGCCCACTGTTGGGTAAAATATGCCCAATCATCTGCTATATTACCCAACAAATGGGTAAAATTTTACCTAACGTTGGGCTGTTCACCCGTTAATACATGTTGGTTAAAATTTTAACCAACCGTATTATGTATTTTAACCAAGCGTATTATGTTTTATTTTCAGTTTTGTTACATAAAATAAGCAAATTCCAAGGTAAATATTCTATGTGTAAGTGCATACGATTTTAAAATAGTAATAAAACGCCTTTACATTGGCATGTATGCAGCGAAATGATATGACATTTTATATTAAAGGTGGAGTTCAACAAAGAAAAAATATGAAACATGTATACTGAAACGAACCTATGGTACATCTTACACTTTAAAACATTTTAGATATTTGCATTGGGTGAAAATTTCAGGCGCAATTAAATTAATAAATCTAAATCCTAACAGATATCTGATATCGGTACCAGTGGCGGATTTAAGAGTCAGCAGTGTCAGCAGCTGCTGACAGGACCCCTAAAATATTGCTCTCAGGGCCCCCCTCGGACACACTTTAGCCGCACTAAAGTGCGATATTGCATTGCTTCTTGACGCTAAAGGGGCCCCACCTTAAGCTGCTGACAGGCCCTTATCCTTAAATCCGCCACTGATCGGTACCATTTTTTGGCAACCCAAGGGATGTTAGTACTTATTTGGTATAAATGGAAACAGAAGACCTATATATCTATAACTGATACCACATTTACAACTATTGGTTATTTGTTAACGTTAGCATTATACATTCAGATCTCAATTCACCAATATAAAATAAGATAAGGTCAAATTTACACACATCGCCAGGTTACATCTGCTTAGCCTAAAGTCTTCCTGCAAGCCGCTCCGAGAAACCAATGGACCTCAAAAGTGATTTCTACCTGATCCCAACATTAACTTTCCTCCTTTTGTCCCTTTTAGTGCTCTTTTCTTTAAATAATAAAAAATAATAAGGCCGAACCGAGCCATTGGTTTATGAAACGCGAATTAGATTTACGAATAATAAGACTCAAATATATTGCTTTCTAGCTATTCAATTCTCACGTGTATAGCAATGACATTTCATGGAACATAGTATTCAATTTTTATCACAAAAAAAAAAAAAAAAAAAAATGTCCAGGGGTTGATGAAGCCCCAAAGATAGTATGCTATATGTTCCTATGAAAAAAATCTTAGTGATATGCAAGCAGTCTTTCTTAGAATAGCTATCGCCTTTCATTTACAGCAACAAAATTCGGTAAAAATATGGTGTTTATACGATTTTTGTCTCAAATCGGATAATAGACCTATTTTAGCAACATCGTGGACATTCAGGATTTGCTGGCATTATGATGTCATCGTGACGTCAACCCGAGGGATGTTAGTACTTATTTGGTATAAATGGAAACAGAAGACCTATATATCTATAACTGATACCACATTTACAACTATTGGTTATTTGTTAACGTTAGCATTATACATTCAGATCTCAATTCACCAATATAAAATAAGATAAGGTCAAAATTTACACACATCGCCAGGTTACATCTGCTTAGCCTAAAGTCTTCCTGCAAGCCGCTCCGAGAAACCAATGGACCTCAAAAGTGATTTCTACCCGATCCCAACATTAACTTTCCTCCTTTTGTCCCTTTTAGTGCTCTTTTCTTTAAATAATAAAAAATAATAAGGCCGAACCGAGCCATTGGTTTATGAAACGCGAATTAGATTTACGAATAATAAGACTCAAATATATTGCTTTCTAGCTATTCAATTCTCACGTGTATAGCAATGACATTTCATGGAACATAGTATTCAATTTTTATCACGTGCTATAATCGTTCAATAAAAAGATTTTTTCTTCTAAAAAAAGAAGCAGAAATGATTGAAAAATGTCTCGATATATTGCGCACTGTGGGGAAGTAAAGGAATTTTATTGCATTGTAGCAAGTGTGAGTTTTTGGCATGCTTGATGTATTCATCGTTATTTCTACACATGTATGGGTTTCAATGGGTGAAAATTACCGCTTAATAAAGAAATAAATAAATTTCAACGAAATCAGGGATTGAAATTACTTGCATAAAGGAGCAGACGTGTTCCCGTTTTTGTTCGCGGTGTGTGGCTTCCTTCTTCGTCTTGCTCTATTCATATCACCGTGATTTATGCAGGCCACTATATTTATAAATGAATATTGAGTTCGTAATTTCTAGTTTTGGAAAGAAAGACAAATACTTTGTAAAAATTTGTACAGAAAAGTACACAAAATTTCCTTAAGTACACTCTCAGAACATTGGTTAAAATTTTAACCAATATGTATTATCAGGTGAACAGCCCAACAAACGGGTAAATTGCCATCCATTTGTTGGGTAATGTATATTATTTTATCATTTTATTCATGTTATTGGGGAAAATTTACCCACTGCTGGGTAAAAATATGCCCAATCATCTGCTATATTACCCACCAATGGGTAAAGTTTTACTAACTGGGCTTTCCCCGGTTTAATATTGAACATTTTGGTTAAAATTTTAACCAACCGTTCTGAAAGCGTATTTTGTTTTATATTCAGTTTTGTTTTACACAAAACAAACAAATTCCAAAGTAAATATTCTATATAATATGTGTATAACTTAAATGCATACGGTTTTGTAAACCACTCTAAAATAGCAATAAAACGCCTTTATATTGGCATGTATGCAGCGAAATGATATGACATTAGTTAAAGGTGGAGTTCAACAAAGAAAAAAAATTGAAACATACTGAAACGAACCTATAGTACAACCTACACTTTAAAACATTTTAGATATTAGCATTGGGTGAAATTTCAGGTGCAATTAAATTAATAAATCCTGACGGATCTGATATCGGTACCATTTAATTGTGTTCCCGACATGCTTTTGGCAGATTTTGAAAAGAATTTGGTCAGTAAATTCCGGGCCAAATGTTGCTTTTCATTTGTTTCGTTTAGTTTTGCTTAGTTTTTTTCTGCAGACATATTAGGTATTGATCAAAAAGGTGCAAAGTCGATTCCGGAGTGGAAAACTTCAGCTGTATGTTGAAGTTATGTGGCTAAACATCCAAAGTTTGTTTAAAGATGCAACGAGAGATTTAAAGGCATAGTGCGTCACATATAGTGATTTCATATAGATTACGGGCGATCAATAGACATGATAGATTTCTTACGTTGTATTTGGCTACAGAAACGTTTTAAAAGTGAAAACAAATTATGATTGATTTGCTTATTTCAATATACAACATAGGCTCAATTTCGTATTCCCAGTACAATATTTTAAATTACAATTTTACAAGCAATGCACCAAAGAGTTCCCAGTTTAATCCATTCAGATGGGAATATTTTTATGGAAAGCTTACATTAGTACAAAAACAGGGCTTTCAATTTTTAGGAACACCTGATATGTGAAATCTCTCATTGTACTTCTAAGTTGGAAATGATGGTATTATTTTAGTATGTTTTAACATTTTCTTGGCTGAATTATTTCTTTAAGCAATTGTCACTGCAGAACTAAAGTCTATTCACGATAGTGACCTTTGCAAATCCTCTTTAGTTATCGGCACATAAAGCCCTTGGTCACTTTTGTCATTGAACACTAATCACCACCGTGGTTATCTGTAGTTCATTTGCTTCTACAAGATGGACTGGTGCTTTTGATAATGATACTATGAATAGAAATGACCGTCAGAGATGTACTCATGCTTCATTTATAGTGTAGATTTACAGTGCATCTTAAAAGCAAAAATCAATCATCTCTAGCCTCTAAATAAACATCTTGGCCACTACAATGTATCCAAGTAGATATTGTAAATCATGAAATTCCATGCGTCGCTCAATTCAATAATACAGTATCTCTTTACCCTCTTTATTCCTTCCTTGATTTCCCCCTTCCTTTTCCCTTCCTGTTTTATTTTTTCTTTTACCTTCCTAAGACAGGCATTCTTATTTATTAACTCGTTAATTTATTCGTATATTGTATTTGTTAATTGATATGTTTTTATCAATTAGAATTTGTTTAGTATGTTAACTATGTTTATATTCGTTCATGTGCAATTTTGTCCTAACAAAATAGAGTTTAGTAGGCTTCGATATTCAGGAAAACATGAAAACAAAAATTGAATTTTAACCATATCAAAACACTTTTGTAAGACGGTACTATAGACAATAGGCCTAAGTTATCGTTCTTTGTTTGTAATACAGTTAAGACTGTTGCATTATTTTTATCAACAGTTACTAATAAATCGCTGATATTTCTAAGCGTGCAGTTCGTTCTGTGCAATACTTTTAGAGACAAAAATGTCCTTCTTCGACGTAACGCTTTTGATAAATCAATCTAACAACATACAAAATTGAAATTCACAGTGTGGATATGCCAGTACTAGACGTTTTGAAGTACAAATGCATCTTTATAAATAAACATGTGTTAATTCCGTCGATAGCCTGCCAAGATCTACCCAAAAATAACACCACAAAATATCAAAAGTCATTTTCTACATTATTTCGTGTTCTGCAACAGTACTAATACAACTTTATAAATGGTACTTGTTTTCGATGAAACATAAAATACATTATACACTCTGAAATATAAAGGTATTTCCTAGTTAATATTTAAAGGTATATCCCGTAAATCAAAATCAGAATGTCCTTACAAATAAGCCTATATAAGTTGCAAGATATCTTCAATGTTGGAGTAAATTTTAACCACCTTGGGGTGGAAATTTTACCACGTTGGGCAAGATTTAATCAAAGTTGCCGCAAAATGTATCCAACGTCTGAGTATAATGTACCACCAGCGTTGGATGGAAATTTAAACAACGTTGGACAAGATATAATCAATGTAACGTAAAAACTAAACAACGTTGGACAAGATATAATCAATGTAACGTAAAAACTAAACAACGTTGGACAAGATATATTCAATGTAACGTAAAAACTATCCAACGTTGGACAAGATATATTCAATGTAACGTAAAAACTATCCAACGTTGGACAAAATATAATCAATGTAACGTAAAAACTATCCAACGTTGGACAAGATATATCAATGTAACGTAAAAACTATCATACGTTGGACAAGATATATTCAATGTAACGTAAAAACTATCCAACGTTGGACAAGATATATTCAATGTAACGTAAAAACTATCATACGTTGGACAAGATATATTCAATGTAACGTAAAAACTATCCAACGTTGGACAAGATATATTCAATGTAACGTAAAAACTATCCAACGTTGGACAAGATATATTCAACGTAACGTAAAAATATCCAACGTTGGACAAGATATATTCAATGTAACGTAAAAACTATCCAACGTTGGACAAGATATATTCAATGTAACGTATCCAACGTTGGACAAATATATTCAATGTAACGTAAAAACTATCCACGTTGGACAAATTTTAACCACTTGAGGATGGGCAAAATGTATAACAGGGCAACAATGGGTAAGATTTAACCAAGGCCAATGCAAATTTGCTGTTTCATGATTGGACCACTTTGCAGTATTCTTCTTCCCTTTTAATTTTTTTATATTTTTTACCCATTTCTTTTCAAGTGTAGACCACAATTAGAGCGGTGGGCTCTGGTGCGTTCTGAGCGCGAACTCTTAATTGCCTCATTGCTTCAAGAAAAAAAGAAAGGACACTTTACATTGTATATCACTGTCACAATCTGAACTTGAATAGCATCATTAAACAAAGACTGATATGACAGCGGTAACTGGATAGACCTGACCCCTGCTTCAGCCTTCAGTGTCCTTGATCAAAGATCCAGGAGATAAAATGTCAGAATACAACTATTCGTAGCCTAAAGAAGTGATTCTTCTCTAAAGGACCATAGCGATCACTTTCGGGTATTTGTAAAAGGTTTCTCGTTTCAAAGAATTGGAGTCTTCGAATAGGCTTTAATAGTTACGTTTATTGTAAATGATCGGGGAATGATTTTTTGCATTGGTTATAAACCAGGGAAAAGAGATATCGGTGAAATAAAAGAACATGATAGTTTCACTACATAATTATATGTATGGAATAACAATAAAAAAGCTGTTACAACAGCATAAAGCTCTCTCTCCCAGCCTCTCCTCAAATTAATGACATTGATGGTCTTACTAAACCGATACAAAGGTTGTCGGTTCGAACAAGCCAGGCGTGCATGCCCTTTTAAAATTGCTCTCCAGTGAAAGTAAAAATATTCATAGTAGTATACCGAGGTTAAGCATTTAGCACGTACCCTTATTCATGTTATTTGTTTAAGCAATACATTCTCTGCAACACGTCTAACGGGGGGGGGGGGGGGGGGTTAAACCTTCATTAAGTTGTAACGAAAACAACACGAAAGTATTTGGTTAATCAGAGAAGATTATAATCCAATAATTCTATCGAATTCGGGGGGGGGGGTTGTTGGAAACCTTGATTTTCTGAAGTCTCTGAAAATAGGCCGTTTTTATTTTTGAAAACTAAAACATGTATACAAACACGTATTTTGCCCTTGTTTTGCTTTATCGGCCCTTGTTTTGCTTTATATGCTATCTTATATCACTATCAGTAAGATCTTTTAGCACCCCCTCCCCAAGTTTTAAGATCAGAAATTCGCTTTAAGAAGAATTATGTATTGCCTATGCCTCCAAACAGTTTTGGTGTTTACAACCAGCGTTTGAGGGGATTGGCCATACTTCCAATCTCCATTTAAAGACTTCCCCCGGAGCCTCTCTTACTCGAGGATGACAACAACTTAAAAAAGATGGAGATTAAATAGGAAGGAATGTCTCCCCAACTTCAAAATGTATAGACGTAATTGTAAATTGCACTGCATTATCCTACGCTTAATAGAGTGTTTTACATTTTAAATTTCAACTTTGCCAGCCTCGATCTCCAAAAATTCAGTACATACTATATCGTGTTTACAATGTAAGACGAAAGAACAAGCTACTAAAAATGTGTCCAAGCTAATATTAGCATACCGATAGCATCATTAAACAAAACTTTAATTTGATAAGGAAATTGATACGGTTGACCTACCATATGTATTCAATGATCAAATTATCTTGTGCAGTATAAGACGCACGTTCATCAATTCATCGTATTCATTGCATGGAATGCCTGTAGACAGGCGTTTGGTTTCTGCCCAAATAATCAGTGACATACAAACGATTTCTGACAATAAACATACATTAACATCAACGTTATCACACAAAATATGACAAAGAAAGTGGCACCTAGTGTTATATTTGAGACAGTGAGGTGACAATTATACAAGAGGGGTCGGTCATTAAAAGTTTACGTAGAAATCAGTCTGACAATAGTGGTTAGAAAGAATAACAGCCGGGAATCAAACCATTAACATCACACCATTACAATCAAACCATTTATAGTATGATTAGTAGAAAAAAATGTCGAGGTCGAAGTATTGTGTAATAATTTGATGTTATTCTCCCGGGGTTATTTTTGTTTATCGTCCGACATTCATTCTCCACAATACTGTGTGTGTGTGCGACGTACAACATCCCATTGTTTCATTGCTTTATTTCTTTCGGCCACCAATGAGGTGATTGTGACACTCAAAAATGATCAGGAGTTGCATGAATAACTATAGCTGTTGAATAAATTTATGATAAGTGTACTCTTTGGATAGATAATAGAATTGACCATGCCAATGTCTTTATTTTAATGCATGGTGTAAAATTCAGAGATAAGATGATAGGAACATCAAAGTTAGTAGCACCTACCTGCTATAAACCTTGATATAATCATAGGTCTAGAATCGCGTCACTTATAGACACTGAAGTATACGTTCTCATTTGTTACATAATTCTAAAAGCCATAGGCCTACTGTTCAAATATAAGCAATATCTCCAAAATTAAATGCTTTGATAAACTACACTCTAAACAAAAAATGCGCCTTATTTTTTTTTTTTTTTTTTTTTTTTTTTTTTTTTTTTTTTTTTTTTTTTTTTTTTTTTTTTTTTTTTCAAAAAGGTGCTATACAGCAGTTAAAGGTTTTTTTCGTTGAAGAACCCTTGCCCTCATATGGAACCCTTAAAGGGTTCCATACAGAGGACAAGTTTAGAACCTCTTTAGCGCCTTTTTTCTTAGAGTGTATAAAATACGTTTGTGGGCCTAGGCACTTTAAAGTTTTAAAATGTGTTTAACATTGTTGACAATCATTAAGGACATCTTAATACAATCATGCAAATGTGTAGTTTTAATCAAGTTATTGTTTAACATGTACAGGTACGTGCTTCCTATTTTACTGTACTGTAAAAAGTGTAACAAATACACCACAAACATGGCAAAGTTTAATTTCCTAAACATCTCATAGAGAAGTTGTAACTCGTGTGTTGAGATGCGCTACCAGGCGTACATCATACTTCAAGACATCCTCAAACATAATAGAAGATGATATTCTCTCAGAAGACTGTCAGCGAGAGAAATGACCAGAGGGTCTGAATTTATCCGATACATTTCATTTAGGGAAATCGACCAACGCGTTGGAACGTTCAAATTAAGCATTATATAGACTAGTTCTCGTTTTAAACTCTATATTAAAAGTGAAGAACAATGTGACAAAGGTTACAACATTTGACTCTACCTGAAAGAGATTTCCGCATTGGGTAACCTCTAACACCAGGGTCTCAATATTTCTGGGTCTTTTTTTTTATTAAAATTGTTTGATAAGAAACGTTTGTTGAAACTGAAAATCTAGTCTAAAGCAATAGCTTCTGAACCACAACCCATTTCATTCCATTACAAACTTTTAACACTAACACTACTCAAACTTTTCTTTCTTTTTAAACAAAACTACTCCTGACATAACCTGTATTTTCATCTATATTGAGAAGAAACAGTTTTCTCTCCAGAATCTTAATCTTCTTTTAATTGAATGCAAAATAATATGCATTTAATAAAGTGATCCCAAAAAAGTTTACATGAAACGGCATCTCAATGATATCACGTGACCCATAAAATTCACCAGTGCTGAGAACACGGTAACCAACTTGAACAAAACGTTTTTACCAAAGCGATTTAAATATCCCTAATGTCTTCTTGTACGTAAGAACTGATTTTAATAAACGAAGTTTACAGCACCACTAAAATAAGAGATATCTGAACAAAAAATATTTAATGTAAATAAATACTTGTACAAGTAAGTTATATCTCACATTCAGAAGCGGAAGTGGGTGGTAAAGGGTGCTGCAATTCGTGCTGCGGGTTGTGTTCGACTATTTCTTTAAACGCAGTCCCCATTTAAACTTTTTCTTTCATCAGCCCCAAACTTAATGTGTACTTACACAATTCCATGGCCTGTATGAGTTAGTTAGGTAGTAGTTAGTTAGTTAGTTAGTTAGTAAAAGTTAGTAAGTCAAAGTGGCAAACCAAAGTTTTCTCTTCTTCATGGTGGGATCCCTATACAGCTTAGTTCGCTCAACTGAGGAATTGAATTTGGTTTTGTCCCCGCTAAACAGGGGTGGCCGGATTCACTGTGACCTCACGTCAGCAATATGAATGTGTGAGGATATTGTTAAATAATTGCTCGGGAATTTCAATCTTAAAAGAATACAATCGCTTAGAGTGTGAAAATCCCGTCTCCAATTTTGATTCGCCTAGACTCATTCCCCTTTCCGTTACAATGTATAGGGGCCACATAAAACTCAGTTGTATGAAATGTGAACCACCGATACACCGCACAAGTATTTTTCAAATATTTATTGTGTAAACGTTGATAGCATCATTAAACATACTTCAACATGATAAAGTAACAGCTACGATAGGCCAGCCATGATATGCGACAGATGATGATTAAATTATCTTGGAGTGAATAAAAATGGCACAGTAGATTCTCTAAACCAATGCAATCGGGTAACGCTTTGTTTTATCAGCGTGATCTGTGTCACACATCGCGTCTATGGACAACTATCCTTCTCAATCATCAGTTGCTTCTCACTGCTCTATTTTACCCTTTCCTTTTTTTGAACTTATATCGGTATGCTGTTATTGGCAATAGCTGGCGCTGTTCTCAATTTTATTTTCCACTTATTTTTCAGAATAGGTTCTTTTGAAGGCTGGAAGAAATAGCATTGCAAATTACATTGTCGCAAGAAATTTAAGAAAAAAAAAGTTACTTTTAGGTGCAGGCGGATGAAGCGCGCCAACTAAAAAGAGATACGAAAAAAATCACAAACTGATGCTGTGATGTTTAGAGTTTATAAATTGCAAATACTTGTCCATGTTTGTATCCAGTGCTTCTTAACTGAATCATAACGCAAAATCTAAACGCTAGATATACCAAGTAAACATTTCTAATTGCTGCTTATAATCAATGCGGAAGATTGCATTTGTTTTAGCTGAAGTTCTGAAATTAGGACAATGTTTACTTTTTCACTTTTGCTATATTTTTACACTCTTTTCTAAAACTTATATAAAATTATGTAGGCCCCATGATTCTTTTGGTCTATAGTGCTGAAACTGTTCTTTTTTTTTTCGTTCACCAATTTTATTTCACTTATGTTTTTAAATTAGGTTATTCTGAAGGCTGAAGAAATAACATGCAAATTTAATGTTATGCATCACCGCAAGGAATAAAGAAAATATTTTAAGTTTTAGGGAAGACATGATAAAACGGCCGCCAACCAACTCAAAAGAAGATACAATTAAGATAAGAACAAATATGTTAATACTCAAGTTTGAAATTGCGAAATATTGCTACGTTTAGAAACGTTAATATATATTCACCAGTGTTCTCTAATCAATGAATCATACGAAGTCTAAACTCATAGATATGCAATTAAAACTCTTTTATTACATTGTTATCATCAATGCGAATAATGCAGTTGTGTTAGATGAAGTTCCAAATTAGACAATTTGAATTTTTAAAAAAAAAAATTTCACTTTTTTTTATCCTCGTCTAGACATAGAGTAATAGCCTACTATTTTAATGTCATCTTTCAGGAATGTGGAATCCAACAAAGGGAAAAAATAAAACACTTCTTTGCAAAACAATATGGAAGTTTATATTGTGTGAAATTCCAAGAGCAAAACTGATATACCGTAATTCTTACCGAAAGTTATATGATGGCACGCAGTAATATCACTGTCACCACTCATTTTGCATCTGTCATACTTTTATGCAGACTTCGAAAAACTGGTCACGAACTCACTTGCTTTTGTAGTTTCATGGAGACGTTTTTTTACTGACTCAAGTCTATTACAATGAATGTGCATCTATATAACGCCCCCTTTGTTTTCAATTAAGGTGAAATAATAAAGGTATGGGTTAATTCGTGGGTTGGAATATTCTCTTTTTGTTGATTACTACTATATTATTTTATTACATTATGTGAAAGGTCATCCAGCGCATAGTGAACAATCTACAAAGCCTACACTCTAAAAAGTTGGTTTATCAATTAACACTGTCTTTGCCTTCACATGATTAAAAGCTAAACTTGCATTTGTCAATTGCTTAACATCAATGTTCAATTGCTGAATTATATATATAGCCATTCACACACTAAAAACTACTAAACATGCATGTCAAATTGCTAAACATCAATGTTCTAACCATGTTCTCAATTATCTAACACAAAGAAATCTTGATACGTTTGCACATGTTTAAACAACGGCTGCTTATCTAAATAACGATATGATAGTCTTATCTATCCATCTCCCATCAAATGTAGAACGACTCTTCGATGCAGGAGTTCAAAGGCACCATGCAACCCCTTACCACATTTAACTAATGGTTGTTTACAAAAGTCACGTTCATTACTTGGAAATCTTCAATTTTTTGCAAGACTTTAGGACTTAATTACTTTGGAGTAAATTTGCATGCGCCTTTATCGTAAGGCATAGAATATCTGATGGAGACTCCTAAAGACAGTTTCTGAAGGTTAATGTCTGCAACTTGAACTCCACAATATGAATTCAATGATAAAATATTACTCGTTATGAAAGGGAAACATTACATCGAGGACCTTTCTTTGTACATGCTGGTTCTGAAAAGAACCCAAAGTTAACGTTATGTAAAGCTCTAAAAACAACAAAACATGAAAACAAAACAAAAACAAACAAGACGAGTCTTAAAAGGACAATCTTCTGCATTAGTGCACAATTTGTGAAATTAAAACAACAAATTGAGTTTTGTATCACTATATTGTAATGAATACTATGCAAGGCATCAATCATAATGATCAACCTTTACTGTGAAACAAAATACATTCAGTTTCATGTTACTTTTTCTGATACATCTGGTATTATTTTGAAGTAGAAATCACATTGCATGGAACACCAAGCTTCAGTTTACCAAACTTCCCTTTTAAAGGGAACTTCTTATCTAGTGCAAAGGCGAAATCACTATTGTGTAGTAATACCTGTCATACATTGCTGTACAAAAGTTTGTTCCTGTTTTACCACACATGAATATTAGTCTGCTTAAGGAAATATTCCATGCTATCAGTGTTAAAATATACATACAAACAATGTAATTCTGTACCACACTTGTATATTATAACATTGGAAGTATTATTTTGGATATAAATTGGCTATAAAAGTCATTCTACAGTTTACTTTGTCAAGCAAAATTTTGCAATCTGACCCAACCAATCAGAAAACGTACATAGCTACCTTTAGGGGTTTAACTAGTCGCATTTAGTGCAAGCATGGAATGTCACTATCACTAGTGGTGCAAGTAGGGTATGTATATCACTTGACCATGGCCATGCATGGAAATATGAGACTCTTGACGTCAACAGGAAGTATCAGTAACAGCCGAGAAGTGTAAACAATGGATGGGCTGTATACACACAATAAGAACTGAGTACCACTGCATGAGGGTTTGGTCAATTCAGGATTAATCTTCTGCCTGGCAGAAGAAAAACAAAAACAGCAAACAACTGCACGAAGATGACCTTCGACGGCCGGCGCCGAATGACGACAGCATTAACTTAACAACAAATAATTCTCCAAAGGGAAAAAAAGTCAAATAAATAATACATTTGTGCATGTTTTATAGCACAATTACACAATATCGTTGCGCTTTTACCATTTATTTCGATGGCACAAGAAATCATCAGAATCATTATACTTAAATGCTCTGTTCAAGCTATCAGTAACACCAGTAATTTATCATCACATTATTTTCCAACAAAAGCTCTCGGTTTCACACCTGTGTATATAATATAATCACGCCAGATAACGCGACTTGTCCCAGTGTCAGCACGTTGACAGCAGCGAGATTCGAACCCATACCCTTTAGATTATAAGTCGGTTTTTCTATCCACAGGACAATGCGTTGCCCTTGAAAGATTTAGAATAGACACGATTGTTCAAACTTGACTTTTGTTTGATAGGATATGTATATGGCATCATAAAAGCTTCGTTACCGCGACTACAGTGCTTACGTGCTAAAGGTGCTTCTAAAAATCTTTCGACTTACTTATCAGACTTTAAACATGTTAAACTTCTGAATCTTTAATAGCCAACTTGGTATGCACAATTCTCAAGTTCATTTCTATCTTTTTCGTTGCTAGTATTGGTCTTTTGTGTTTCTTAATACTTTGATGTCTAAGGCAATCAGGGCATTAAAGGCTGACTCAGAGATTTCGAAATATATTTTTGTGTAGTAAATAGTCAACTAGAACTAAAGATACTCACCTAAAAGCTTAATTCCAAAGGAAGATAGTGAAGCGATTTTTCGTTTTCATGCAGTGCACTTTTATGTACATTGTAGCAGTGCATAGGATAACGTGTATAACAAAAATTCCGGATTCGGAAATTTTAAACCAAGTTGAGATTTTCTATATAGGCCTATATGAAGGACTTCAATTTGAGCTTAGTTAATTCACACAGTGATTATTATTTGGACAAGCATTAAGTATTGCAAAAGACACAATTTGTTTGAAAATTGAGGGCATTCTTCTCGGGAATCTCTGAGTCAACCTTTAACATCAGCAACAATCAAATTATATATTGCTGATCGGTTGGCGCCGAGATATAGCGAATAACCTCATTGTTTGAAACAGGCTCGCTTCTCCAGATGCGGAAGAGCATTCCAGATGCGAACAGATGGTAGAACAAAGGACCTCTGATGGCTAAAAAGTTTGGAACGAGAAACTTCAACAGCCAAGTCATGGATCTGATGGATCGTCTGAGCCGTTGATGACGGGCATGAATCATTTTTACCTAATTTTTGCAAGCATTTTATCCCTTAGTTTTTTCTTCAGCATTTTTTCCCCAAAGGTAACATTGGCCGTAACGTATATCGTAACTGGCAGGAACACCATCAATAGCTCCCAAACCATTCATTGTACCAAAGTTATTCAGCAAGGGAATTACATGCTAAGGTCAACTCCCGCCACAGGCGGAAATTTCATTCCATTTTTCTTTTCTATCCTTTGGCAATTGCTTCGTACTATAGCTTTTCGTTTTTTGATTGACATCAGGCATCCCTAGGGGTAATTGTCAATGCTGGGTTCGAGAGTAATCTAATTTGGGGTCGGGTTAACCGATGTTATCCTCCCCTATCGCTTCGTGCGCGCGATGCTGCGATAATTTTTACATCGCAATACCGCGCGATAAAAGTCATGTATACTCCCAGCGACAATTTCTCATCGCGAGGAAGTTGTTGCCGTATTATTTTATTGACAACTACTGTTGCCATTTGACAATTTTTCATAACAATTTAGAGAATTATCTACATACCCGTCCGTATTTTGACGATATAGCTCTAGATTTCCCGAAGGAGAATCTTGATCAAACTAGAATGACTAGCGATATTATTTACGATCTAGGTCAACTTTCTATTAAAATTTTTAAAATCAAAGAAAAGAACAGCTGTTGATCAAGTAATATCGGGCGGAATGTGCCATGTGCATTTGGAATTCTTGCTAAATAAAGTCATGTTCTGGAATATTTTGTATTGTTTCCCATCCTTAAGTTTCGCACATCTTCAAGGATTTTGATGATTTTATCTGTTAAATGTCCATTTGCTATGCCCAGTTAGTAGTATACTACTTGTATATTCACGTTTAGGCCATACATGCAACATGTATGATGCGGAGCTCAGAAATAGAATTGGGTGGGTAAACAAAATATTTCGCACTAACCGCCAAAACATTCTTTACGATATCCTTAAAATAATCATGCCTCATATGGGATCATACTATTTTTTTCGCACTACATCCATAGCTTTTAATAATTGGCCATTTAATGTATACCTTCAATTAGTGGATGAGTATTGTTGTTGATTATCGGGATGATGAGCGATTTTTAAGAGCAGGTTCAGCTTGGTTTTCATGAGGTAATCGCCCGACCTTGGATCCTAAAACAGCCAATCAGAGAATTTTCGCGGCTGCGATATCGCCGAGAGTTGAACAAAATTCAACCTCTCGCGCGAAGGCCCCAAATCCCATCGCTCGATAGAAATTCTTTCGCGGAGGCAATAAAAAATCAGGGTCAAATTTCTTCGCATGACCGCGATATCGCGGGCGCGAAGTGGAGTATACATCGGGCTTTAGTGCGGTATTGTATTAAGCGTTTTGCTTTTTATCGTCTCGTCTTTCTATTTTAAGTTTAATTTTATCTTTCCGTTTAGGAGGTCTTATCAGGAAATAACCTATACTCATTATGAAACTAGATTTAGTTCCATAATGAACTAATAAATCCGTCTACTTGTCATACAATTATTGAAAAAAAAAAAACAATCAAAACCTTTCTGCAGAGTTAAATTAGATTGTCTTGTCTGTTGATATGAAATGTGTTTCAAATTGTATAATAAAAACTAATAAATTTTTGGTTATGTAAAGAACCTGTAAGTGCCAGGATCCATTATCAGTGTTACATAAATTTTCAAATGCCGAAATCCGATCGTGTCTCTAGCATACCTATATAGCTCCCCACCTTTAACGGTTTCAAAAGCTTATTAATGTCTATTGTGTCTATCATTAGCTTAATTGCACATTTTATCAATTTTTATTTGTTGATTTTTGGCCAGGTTGAGTGGATCAAATAGGGTATCTGATTCGATTGTGACTCTTGCATGAAGTTTATTCAAATCTTAGAAACTGAAATAAGCATCGTAATTTTTTTACAACACTAGGGCAGGAAATTTGTTCGGAATATCGCCACTGGTCACTTTTTATGCGTGAATTTTCTTGATAGAAACCTTATATATCTTAATATTAATATTGATATAACCTCGATAGAAAACACTCTACTTGTTTTGAACAATTCATATAACTAAATAATATTTTATCTTTGAAGCAGTGAGTGGATAAGTAAACTTCATTAAAATTATGAAAAAAAAAAATATTTTTTAAGCTAATGGCCTGGAGATATGTTAGTGCAGAACATTAAATATGACAGATCAACCACATCAATCGCTAACATTGGTTTGAGTTTTGCAGTCTGTACTGAGGTCGCTCTTTGCTGATTTACCGCGGGATGGCCTCCACCGTCTGACTATCACCTTTTGTTTTCCGTGTGATTATGCCAGGGAAGGGAATGTCTAATTATCGCAAAGAGCTTCTTTTCAATCAAGTTCGACAACATTACATTTATTTTCTAATCTCCGGCTCATATTTCTTGACGTCCGTACACACTAATAAATATTATACATACCTTCCGATTATTATGTTTCTTTCCTGAATTATAAAAATTTATTGGTATTATTTTATGATTTCCGTGGTTCTTTAATAATATATCACTTGTACTCAAAATCAAAATCAACGCCATACAATTAAATAGTACCACGTTGCGCAATTTTTTCCTTTAGTTCCAGTTAGACACAAATCACCTAAACTACAAAAAAAACATTCCATAGCCAAATAAATAAATGATGAAAGTTTAGCGTTTCCATTTTGTCTCTTTACTGGTTGATTGCATGGTATTTACTCCAAGCCGTAGCACAAATAGCTAACATGATGGTGATTGTAAATGGAAAAAAATCGTACTGGAATAACACGCGAGAGGTCATGGCGAGCGTTTTATATCCAGTGGATACCTTGCCTATAGTATGGAGTACACTCGTAGTAAATGTATTCACAGTAGAAGGAATTTGTGTATTTTTGAAACATCTGGCATTGGCTTAGGAAGATTTTCAGGATTGGGGGGGGGGTCACGCGAGGCGGCAAGGGGGGAGGTTAAGGGGGGGGGGTCAGTGCGGCGCCAGCGAAGGGGGGGGGGGAGGGAATTTCCCCACTTTTTCTTGCTCCCCCACTTCCCCCACCCCCGGGCAGAAGAAAAATGACCGAGCTTGGCAAAAATCGCCAATTTGGGGCCCAAAAATCAACAAATTTGGGCACAATCTACCCGACGATTTTGGCCAAAATTTGGTAAAAATCTCAAACTTGAAGCTTTCCCAGAATTTCACTTATGTCCCCAAAAAAATCTGTTTACCCCTGCAAAAAACGAAGTCTGGCGCTGAGTGGGGAGGGGAAGCTTTGAATTTGAGGTTGGTTAAAAAGTGGTTAAGGATTATGGGGGGCCCCTCCCCCACCAAAATTATTGGGGGTGCCCAGCCCCCCCCCCCCCCCCCGCCTTCATAAGCATATGTCTGGTTTATCTTGGTTGATCTTTAAGGGAAGTAGACTTTGAGGGAGGACTGATGCACCGTGGCTGTTGTACAGAGCTGGAGTCGGCTATGAGTATTACGAGAGGGAACCAAGAGCCCCCTCACTAATTTGAAAACAGGTGGGCCAATACCAGTGGTGTATGCAAAAAAGGGGGCGGAGCAAAATTCCTTAAGTCGTCCCGTTGATCTTTCCAGTAAGTAGGGAGGCCTACTAAACGGGGACAAAATGCGCGCGATGCGTGCAGAAACTAGCCCAACTGCATTAATTAAGCCAATAATGGTTCGCGAGCGTTAACTCATACAATAGTGATACACACATACACAAACGCACACGCACACGCACGCACAACACACATAACATACACACCCCCACACTAGACACACACATACATGTTGTTTTCACTTGGTATTAATGTCGGCACATTGTCGGCGTGTCGGCAATTAATGACCTATACCCCTACCGAAAACGGTCTGCGGATATTCTGGACTCCCCCCAGCAGCCACATTTCAACTCGCATACGAAGAAATCTTTTAAGCATCTAATTTAACTTTCCAACAGCAGCAATAATTCGCAATTAAGTCAGTGCGTTCCGCACTTTCGTTCGCATCGGAGTCACTAGCGGTCAACTAGGGTCAGTAAAAAAGGTGAATTCATTGCAAGATGTTGCACTTTTATCAATTATCTACTACAAGATTTTAATCAAAGTGTTTTCGGAGTTCCCAGTGTCTAGTATCTACATTTTTATTAAATAAATGTGACTCCTTCCACCATTTATCTGTGTCATTTCTTCCTTGTTACAACTGCATTGAGACTCGTCGTGAAAAGGTATGCCACACGACAATTGAAGAATGATAGAACCCATTACACGGGAGGACAACTTACATACCATAGCAGCATGATCAGGTCAAACCGTAGTCTCTTATGCCTACACGGCTGCCCAGATGTCGATCCACCAACGCAATCCGCCTTCTTCAATTTAATTTCTTTCTTAATTCCCTTTATTTCTCGCAATGAGAGAAAGGACAAAAAGAGACCTCCAGTCCACATGTGCCTGGGCCAATTTGACTGCTACAATGCTGACAGTGAAGAATTACGCCGGCGGGTCTTTCAGAGTTCATGCCATGTTCCGAAAATGTTATCGCTAGTGTGGTAATTTCATCAAAAAAACTAAAACAGAGAATATGCGTGAATGGAATGAATGGATATATGAGAGCAAGTGTTGCTTAAGACAGAGGATTTTCGTTTTGTCTCTGTATGCTTTGAATCACTGTTGACGTATGTACCCCGGTCGTATGTACGTGACAAATTCATAAGTAATTAAGTGGCTGCCCATTTGAAAGTTTAGGAGACATTTTAATTGATCTCACAATTAATAAAAGACCAATTCTAATTGACTGATGTAAGAGTTTATACAGCAATACGTAGAAACGTAGAAATAGTGAATGCAGCCATTCCAGCAACATTTTTTCAGTGGTTGTTTTTGTCTTTATGAACATAGTCGCAGCGAATTACATGATAAATCATAATATAGGCATATATAGTAAAATACCATAAATATATTAAACAAAAATTTATGTAATATAATGAAGCTGACGGCCGCTGGTAACCCTGAGTGAAAATAAATATAGGACAAAACAGACGCCAATAAAATGGAACGTTAAAAATATTGTGGTAAAGTATCTAACGGAAGGGTTTTATTATCGTTTGCTGATTTATTACTATAATCCGTTATTTGTTTTATTATTACCTTCCCACATACCTCCCAAAGAAGTAACAGTTTAATTTTAAATTTCGGAAAATAAAAACTTGAGGCGTTATCGCTATTAGTTACGATTCGACTAGAACATTGTACTGACTTCCTTTCTCACTTTCCGCCTTTCCCTTCTCATCATTCAAACCAGACAGACGCTTTAAAACAATAGATCTATAATTGTCGATCACCCGTACTGTCATATGCTGCTGTGGCAGGCAAAATTTATCGCAACCCTCGGAAGAAACTGTATGATTGGTGTGGCAATTATTGATTCCTCACCAAGCTTGTAACTGCTGCTAAGAATTTTAGCAACGGTTACTCCACGGCAATTTATCTACAGGTCAAAAAGCTCGCTGCGTATTTATTCCGAGCCACTGTAAATAAAGATTCTAGAAGACCATATAATTGTAACTGCTATATTCGTTGCTTCTGTTTTCTCTATAATTTATTAACATCAAACATGGGGCACAAAACATAGAAAAGTGGAGAGAGAGAGAGAGAGAGAGAGAGAGAGAGAGAGAGAGAGAGAGAGAGAGAGAGAAAGACGTAAAAGCTCATATGAGAAGGGTGCATAGGGAAAGGAAAGCAGAAATGAGAAACTCCCTCAGTGATTATTTTGAGCTACTGAGGAAGTACAAGTGTGGGCAGTCTAGCATGAGTCCTTATTTCCTATGTGGTCTTGGGAAAAGCAAAAAGTGAACGTAGGTAAAATTTGTTGTCCGGAAGGATAACGAGATTCACTCCTCCTTATCCGCCCCAAGATTCCGCCCGGAGTCCGCCCTATCCGGCAAAAGGTGTACGGAAACTAATCCAGTAACATCATAACACCAGCGCAGCGAAGTCTGGCCAGTCGCACTTCCGAATCCGATGAGTCAAAAGCCCATACAACGCTTGAAGTTTCATAATCTCTTTGGAGGTGTAGTGGTAATAAATGGTCAAAATTGTCAAAAGGTGGCTTTAAAAACAAGTGTCCCCTCTGGCCTAAAGTGCTGAATATATATCGCTTCCATTAACCTTTGGTTTCAATCTGTAGTGCCATCGGCTAAATAAAAGAGAATCCATTCACGTTTTCATTTTCAAAACGCACCCTATAACATGTAAATTTTGCCAGGCATACTGGTATTGGTAAATGGAAAAAAGAGTACTTGTATATTTACGTGTATATCAAAGGGCGTAATATTTACATTTACCATTCAGTTTATGCAACTGTCAATTAATACTACGAACCCGCTCTCAAGCCTCCTCTCGTCCTTACATCTACTTCTACACAAATTTCATCTACAACATACTGAATTACAATACTCCTTCACTCGTGCCATTAAGGTGCACTCAAATTTCCAACTATCAGGTGGCCCCTAAAAAAATCAAAAAGTACTGATTTTTTGCCCTGATGTAAAGCTTTCGATAAAAAAACCCCATCTGAAAGGATTAAGCTGAGAAATGTTTTTTGGTAACCAAAATTATGATTTTCTAATTCATTGTATAGGAGCAAATACAAAATTCAGCCCCTTTTTATATTGAAATAAAAGCAAATCAAAATTAATTTTTCTCTCTTTTGAAGACTTTCTGTAGTCTACTACAAGGTATGACATCTGTTCAGTGTCTAATCTATAAGAAAATACTATTAGGACACAATATTTGGGTGCCTCAAAATCTCTCGTTGCACCTTTAAAGGCCTTAGTCAAACTCCACCAGTATGGCACTTTTTCTTATGGCAAGCTCCCGGTGGTAAGATTTTAGCGTCAGTTATTTGCCCAGGCTTGTGTGTGTGTGGTGTGTGTGTGTGTGTGTGTGTGTGTGTGTGTGTGTGTGTGTGTGTGTAGGGGGTAGGTGTGAGGTACGTATTGACGGGTGCATTAGCCTTCCAAGCGGACCATTATTGGCGATATTCACGGTGCCGAAACGGTATGTTACGGATCATTAGCGATAACATCGGGAAGACATTGCCTCCGTCACTCGCCTGTTAATGCACACGGGATAACACGGAGCCATCCCCTAGCTCACCCAATTGTGTTTACAGAGTATTCATTAGCATCCTATAGACAGAGACATTGACCTATTTTCACCACGATTTGATCAAAAGTGCAGTAGGTATAATTAGAGGATGAGCACGGACCCAGGTCAAATATAATAATTTACCCTCACTACAGAAAAGGTTTGACACCTTTGGTAGTTAGTATGGACCATCTACCTTAAATGCAAGATAGGTAGTACTCTCAATTGTGTTATCACTTTTCATAGGGTCCATTTAAGTTTACACAGGGGTCAAATTTTAAAAATGCCCCAATCATGTTGAAATGTATGCCATATGTCCGTTAGTCATAAGGATTCAAAAAATGTATAGGTTGTACCATCTATGACCCATGGTTTAGGAGTGTACTTGTTTTTTTGGGTAAAACTGGAAAAATGGTAAAAAAAGGTCAAATTTCTATTTGTACCCGTGTATGAACTGGTAATTCATACACTATTGCTTACATATTATACAAAACATATCAATTTGTGAGTTAACAAGTTCCTCGTTTTCACTAAATGAGAGAAAGAAGCTATAGAAGTAGGTCTTGTAACTTTTAGAACTAGCAAAACCACATCGTACGAGGATAAAAGGGTCAAAGTTCATCTTGTTTGGAATACACCACATAGTTGTAATAGTTTCGTGAGCTCAGGTGATTTGGTTCAAGTAATTAGGATACATCTGAAACTGTCAGCACCTTAGTATTTTATTAGCTGAAAGTGGTGAAGACCAACCCCCTTTGCTAGGTTCAATCAGTAGAACTGTCATGCCGATGACAGAGGATCGGTGTGGTACAATTGGGATATTCCGATTATTATCGCCACTCCTAACCCCTTTGGATATTTGGTGTAATTATGTTTTTTCGTTGATAAACTCTTTAATTTACTAGTTTACTTTAATTTACTAATCTAACGCTCGGCATATAGTTTTTCACTACTCCCATGTAAATTAGCGCAAACAAAATGGCACTGCATGAAGTTGAAAAAAAAACCCGACATCCCGAAAATGATTATCATGTAGATGATTCCTGACTTTGACCGCGCATTTTCTGATTATAGCACATGTATACTCAAAATTTATTCGGCACATACTATGAATATGAAGAACTTAGTAAACCGTTGTAAACCGGTTGCCTTAAAGTTGCCATAACCCAATAAGATAAGAGTTACTGCAGACGAATCTTCAAATGATGCAAAGACACTTTCTAGTATGATTTCACTTGAATTTTATTAACTTAATTATAAATTGAAACAACCGGCTTACCGCTATTTACCTTTTTGAGTAATATGCCAACTTAGTTTTAGTGTATGATAGTTTTATTTTGTTTATGCTTTATGCGACGAGCGACTTAACGACAAAAATGCTTATGCCCAAGTTTTTACTTGGCCATTTTAAAGGAAAATGTGCTCTTTGCTAGGCTATATTTAAAAATAAAGAGTTTTATTATTTTCTTCAAAGAAAGAGAGAGAGAGAGAGAAATATCAGTTTAATCCATTTTTGTAAGTTGTGTGAACAACGTAGAAAAGCTCATTTTCCTCCACAGGTAGTTTATATAGCTGCGAAACGACACGACAGGGTCACAGCCTTAAAGCGGAAGGGACACCCTGATGGTCCTATGGCGGCATCATATAAAGGGCAATGATTCCATTATAATTATCCCATTTGGCCCCCCCCCCCAATAACAAGTCTTGGTTCAAACCCCGATGACAGTGTCTGCAAGATGTAATATTCTTCTCTCGGTTTGAACTCGGCAGTGGGAATGCCAGGAATTTATGAACATCGTTTGCACAATATGAATATATCAGCATTTTTTGCTTCAATCGACCGTCGTGGAGGCAAAACAAGATACCTCATACTAAAACATTTCGCTTTTAAAATAATTGTATTAGTAAAGGGACCCGGCGAAGGAGAGAGGGATCACAAAGCTCTTTGTTTGATTTTTATACACAAAAGAAATGAAGAAAAACAAATATAAAGGTGCTCCTCTTCACAAAAGAAAATACAATAGCCGATGTCAACTTACCCACTGATCCTATACAATAGATTTTGTTTGTTACATAACAGTAATATATAAGATGAGTGGAGCAACCCCGGACGCGGCGGACATGATCTTGGTGCATAACCAATACAATGGCATTCCAGAGACCCTGTTAACAGAAGTGTATGGGGGGGGGTTCTCTCAACTTATTTTTGGTCACGAGGTATGTGCCACCCGGATTTTAAAAATTGAGGCCCGGAGCTGATTTGAGGCCCAAAAATGGGGTCTCCGGAACTATAGGTTTTCGAAAATTTCAGAAATAAGCTGCGATTTCCCTCAATTCCAGCTACTTTTTGAGGTTTTTTGAAACTTTTATAAAATATATGGCTTTGGACATGGAAAGTAGGGTTTCCTGGCAACTGAAATTGTCAAAATGGGGGTCACATTGAACCGAAAGAGAGTCTGAAAACGAGGGTCTTATAGGCGGCACATACCCATACTTCGTCCTAATGCATGCGAGAATCCCCCGGGGGTTGTGTCTCGGTTACCCGTTTAGGGACATCGTTGCCATCCCATCCGCGCGCAACTTCAAATACATTGAGCTCATTGATTCTGTACTCTGTTTTGTCGCTTCAATAGGAACACAATTTGTGTAAATGACTGGCTCGCGGGCTTTAACCGGCTGCTTGGGCTCTTTTGGGATTACCAAAATGGCCGTCAGTGGCTTCCAAGTAACGGAGCCCAGGTGACCAATCCATTGTATAGAGATCAGTGCTACAGCTCCGATGCTTCTATACCACTGTTCCGCCCAACACTAGTTTTTGTGTATGTACATTCGGCTTTCTCGAAGCGTGAGTGCTAAATGTCACATGTCTCTACTAAATATATCAAGTGTTTTATCTATTCAGAATGAAGGGCTTATTAAACCGAGTATTGTTCAATTTTACTATGATATGTGCCAAATTAAAAAAAAAAACGATTCAAAGGAAAATTGGTTTGTCTGCAGCTGGGCCCCAGGAGCCCCTCCCCGGCCCCTTCCACTAACATAGAAAGCGTTAGGCTTTAAACCCCTTACCACACTGAAAAGTTTGTTCATATTTTACCGTTATGCACCTGTAACCTATATATTAAACCCTTTCCAAACTGATTTAAATGTCTTCCTGACAATTGTACATCAAATTCATTTCTCCAAAACAGTTTTTGGGCCGCTTACCCTGCTTATGAAGTTATAAATATATTCGTTGTTTCTAGAATGTTTTCCAATAATTGATACTAAATAAGAACTGTCAAATAACCGCTAAGTGTCTCGTCTGAATTTTTTTTTCATTACCTCTTCGTGACTTAGTGGTCATTCCAAAGAGAAAAGCAAAGTCAATTTAAAAGTTTTTATATTTCATTTCTATAACTCGTCCGTTTAGAAAAAAGCTGAAGAAACTGAAAATGTCATGTTTTAAATGTTCATAATCACATTGTAAGTATGGCACTTCCGGCTTTTGAAGAAGACGATCGAATATCGACAACGGCAAAAATATTCGGTATTAAAATACAGCTAAATTTCCTTACAAAATCAATTCAGTTATTGATTTTCTCTAATCCTATTTTGCAAATTGCAGCATGCCAATTGCATAAAAAAGTTCAAAAGCCTGGTATTTTGTCCGGGCCAGTCGCCATTCGATTTAGATAAACTCTTGAACTAATAATGATTGGATGGAGACATCGAAAAACTACCACTGCGTGTACATATTTTGAACACAGTTTAGCCGTGGGCAGTATCGTTAGTATATCATGCAAAATGTGCCAGTGTACCTTTAAGAAAGTGATAGAAAGATGTCCCTTCAGAAAAGTTCTTGTCTAGAGTGCTTACTTACTGTTAGCGTTAAAATTGAATACCCGTATTTAGTAATTTGACACATTTATGGTTTAGCCTCTAAACATGTTTACATTTGAGGAGAGTAGAAGAATGTGTTTGCAAAGTGTTTATTCGCCAAACAGCTTTTAGAGTGCAAAGACAATAGTAAAAAATCTAGCTAACACGCATACGTAAGCAATTTCCTGGTTTGTCTTAACTTTATGTTCATACTCTAAAAGTTGAAAGTCACTTCCAAACAGCCGTCTGAGTGACACATCGTAATTTAGAGTGAACAAATTCACTCGATTAGAGTGATTTTTGAGTTAAATTATTTCACTCTAAATTAGGATGGGTCACTCAGACTTCATTCTTTACATTAAGAGAGTGTGCAACGTTATTTTTTTTTAAACTCTACACGTGGAAAAAGTTATGGCGCAACATCTAAGGCTTCTTTGTCGCGACCATCGCCAATCCACATTTAATTAAATTCAAGTTCACGTTTTATTATTTTCCGTCTAGTTCTGATCAATTCAACATAAGCAATTGTTTTCCTGTCCTCCTTGTTTACCTCCTTTCTGAAGGTCATTATTTTTGAACAAGAGTTTTAATTTTACCCAACGACTGCAGAAAAGTACCACTAATTTGTCACGAGCATCCCCAATGGCCATCAGTTGGCGGTTTAAAATCATTGCAACGTACACTGTAAAAATCGTGTTTTGACAGGTTCAGGAGACATGTCTTGAAGATACACACGTCTTCAACAAGTTAAATAATATTTATCATGTGGATTGCTTGATAGGACTAGCCGAAGACACCGTCCTTAATTTTGTCTTCTAGCAGGGACACAAAATTAAGACGTAGTTAAAAGCTGGGAAATGTTAAAGCCGGCTTCAAAATCAAATTAAATACTCAGATTCTACAACACGTACATTAACCCTAATCCTCCCGGGAGGAACTGAAGGAGTGAGGGAAGAGGGGAACAAGAAAATTCGCAAATTCGGGTGGGATTCGAACCCAGGGCCCTTCGGGCCCCAGCCCCATGACCCAGGACAGCACGCTAACGAACGGCGGTGTCGCTGGCCCGGCCAGCGATTTCGTGCCCATATGAGTCTTGGTTTGATGACGTCATCGCTACTTTCTGGACTTTGTGCATTTTTCTCAATTAACACAGTGAGTTTTGGTGAGATTTAGCTGTGCTAGGGTTAAGAGTTGAATTCATACGACATGTTTACAAAATGACTACAAGCTGTTTTGTTCTAAGCACATTTATGGGTTCGGGGAGGGACTGGTTTTTATCTCAGAGTCGCACGAAACCGTTTACACACGCACACACTGACCATCGACATTTTGGTCTAACCCCTTTATCGGAACAATGATGTAATAAACGCGGGAGACAAGCCGTGCGTTAAGGGACTGTTTTCCCTAATTCCGTTATGCATCCGCGGGGATATCCGGCGATGTTCGTCCGCGTGCACTTTATACATGTTATATATATAATAGAACTTTACCTTTCGCAATATTTCAATTCTTGTTGTCGCGGCTCGCGGTTGCTCTTTTCATACATGTTCAATATAAGAGGAACTCCCTTTGAGAAAATGGGATTTCCATATAAATGTTTGACTTTGTTGATCAGATTCGTGTGCACATGAATCTCTATCCATTAAGTGCGTATCTTTTAGAAGAATCAGGGAATAGGATAAATATGGGGATAACCATCAGTGACGTAATCACTTGGGACGAGGTGGAGTGGGGATCATGTGCATGCGGTCCAAAGCTCTACCTCGCGACCCTTGACCCATATCCCTCCACCTTCCCTCCAAATGAGTTGACAGGTTATATATAGGAAACCGCCATCCTAAGTACCCAAACATGATAATCACTTTCCTATATGGAGTTTGATCATGAAAATAACACAAGTAATTTGGGGTCATGTACGAACCACACATCGATATGTGTACCTTGCGAACCACACATCGATGTGTGTGCTGTACGACCCACACATTGTACAGCACACACGTCGATGTGTGGTTCGTACGGTACATATATCGATGTGTGTACAGCACACATCGATGTGTCGTTCGTACAGCACACACATCGATGTGTGGTTCGTACATCACACACATCGATGTGTGGTTCGTACAACACACACATCGATGTCTGGTTCGTACATACAGCACACACATCGTTGTGTGGTTTGTACAGCACACACATCGAGGGACGGTGTGATTCGTAAAGCACACACATATCGATGTGTGGTTCGTACAGCACACACATCGATGTGTGGGTCGTACAGCACACACATCGATGTGTGTGCTGGGCCATGTGGAAGAACGGAGGAATACTTAAGTTTTCCTATGAATATGGACTCAGGATAAAGAATAAATAAACAAACAAGCGTCACAGTGTGCTCCAGTGGAAAAGAGCAGGAATCGTGGTCATTAAATCCTTGAAAGTTTGAGTTCCAGACCCGCCATGGCCAACGTGTTTGTGTCCTTGGGCAAAATACTTTTTTCGCGTGTCTCACTTCACCAAATATCGGTTCCAAAGGCCCAATTTTCGTACAAATTTCAGTTCCCAACCTCTTATGTTGAAATCTGAGTGCCTCGGGCTTTTTTCTTGATTCCTATATCAACCTAATGGGTAACACAATTTGCCTGTACACGGTTTAAAATATGTAACTTAATTCAGATTTGTCTTTCATTTACTGTCTCTTTTCGCTTCCTATCATAATAAATTTGAAACGGTCTTTGCTTCTGTCCAGATAAATATCAATTTGACGTTAATTTAAGAACTTCAGTGACCCGGCACAAGTTACACTGTCGATTATTGATAGTTACGCACTGACCACGGTCAAACTAATTGATTGGCCGTAGGGGTTAACTTAAGTTGAAAAACCTCAGAACACAGTTTCAGATTTTTAAATGGCGAATTCTTGTTAACTATACTTGGTTTCAGTATGAATAGTACATTGAGTCCAAACAGGCCTAGTCTGTCCTACAGGCTGATTCAAAAAGAACTTAACTCACATTTATTGTAGTTTAGTAGAAAATCTGTACAAGGAATTCCTTGTAAACTAAAATGTCCTTAGATAGATCAGTTGCTTAAAGTAAAAAAAAAATTCTTGAATTTGCTCGTGCCAAACCTGAGTTATAGTAACATGAATAAAATCACCCATTTTCCTGACTGTGCACATCTGGGTAACTTGCATCCAGTGGCGCAAATTTCTTTTTGACATTGGGGGGGGGGGGGGATGGGGTTGACGAAAATTTATGAATGAACCAGTGTTTGCTGAAAAGATCCATTACTAGCAAAGGTGCGCGCGAAGCGCGCTAAAAAATTTGGCATTTAGAAGCTAAAATAGTTAAATGTAAGTGTAATTAAAACAAAATGCGCGCGAAGCTCGCGGAAATTTACCATTTTTAAACTATTATGGTAAAATATTATTTGTTTTTTTTTTTTTTTGGGGTCAAAACACATGAATGGGCATCAACATTGGGGGGGTGATCGTATTGACCATCCCCCTCATCAAAATATTGGCTATATCCCACCCATCCCCCCGGGATTTACACCTATGTTTGCATCAGTTTCTATTCACACCAAATCAATAATGCGTGAACAAGAAAGCCTCCATTGGTTTGAAACTTTCATTGACAAAATGAAAGTTACTTTTATACTGATACTCAAAATCCATCAATCAAGAGCAAAATTTTAAATGCTGACAATCTTAAATGATATCGTGAGTATAAGTATAAAAGCCAAGCTTTCAAATTTGACAATGAAAGTTGCAAACCGATGGATCTATCTTGTTCACGATTTATGCAAGTTACCCAGATGTGCACAGTCAGAAAAATGGGTGATTTTGTTCAAATGAATGTAACTCTAGTTTGGCATGTGCAGATCAGAAATTGATCTTTGCAATAATATATTATTTTACAGAGACTTAGTTTTTTACTAAACCACGACAAAAATGGGTAAACTTCTTTTTGAATCAGTCTGTAGTATTGCGTCAATCCCTACATATATCGTTCAAACTTTACACTTTTAAACAACTGTACTATGGCGCTTGGCAGCATAAATCAGTTGATCGTTCATCGATAATCACTCCCGCAATCGCTCTCTTTTGAAGTATTTTTGCGTGTCCTTGTCCTTTCCCTCCCTAGCCATTTGTTCCGTCATTTGATTAATTCCCATCAAGTAATCAACAGCTAGCGCATTATTTATGGGATGTGTATTGTCTTCCGGTCAAGTTCACTGTATCAGCCTCTTTCGTCTTTGAACAGAGCTGATATGAATCTGTCAGTCCGATCCGTGGTCAGCTTTTTCACTGTCATTTGGTGTTTAGATCTGTGGTCAGTTTCGTATTTGTCAAAATAATTATTATTTACGGCAGTTGTAAAAATGTCAATGCTGGAGACAATTGAAGTACGATAAAAAATTGAAATGCAGGTTGCTTTGGACATCGGATCAAATTTTATGATTTAACGAAAGTGGCTATTTTCTTTTGAAAAGCAAACGCAATGGCCTAATCACGCACCAGACCGCCTCCTAATTTTACATTTACATTACCATTTACTCAGCAACTTTCAAAGTAACGAGAAAGAAAGAAATTAAATAGGAAACATTCGTGAAATATCTCTGTTCCATCTCGTATCAAAACCAATTTACCCCAGGGGTGATTTACATGCACGTTTAATGTGCAACATGTCACTATTATAAAGCTACGCAATATGAATTACTTAGCTTTTGGGAAACACATTTTTTCCACTCGAATTCTAAACCGGAGAGGTTTTGTCTAATTTTAAATTGTTTTCGTCCGTTTTCTCGCAAGCGTTTCACGAGTAATTTGTCAATCTCCATTTAGACAGTTGTTAGTCACGGATCATGAACACGTTGGTCATATCTTCATTGTGAGTTTATTAGAAAAACAACAGGTACGTCGTTTAATATAGTCTTCTGTTTTAGTACTGAATTTATTGGACGCGTTTGATGCTCGTTTTTTTTTTCATTTAACGTTTAAAAACAAACAGACGAGTACAAAAAAAAAAAAAACAACAAAGTAACAAAAACAGGCAAACAAAACAAACAAACAAGATACAGCTTAATGCTTAGTTCTTGATTATTTTTCAATAATTTTCATCTGATCTGGTGAAATTATAATAGGCTCTCTGTGAAATCTAAAATACATCCGTTTTTTTTTAAAAAGGAACAGAACAGTTCAGGATTTTACAAAGAATATTTCCCCTTTTGAGGCTCGAGATTTTACATCTTGAAAATATCAAGCATTGGAATTTCTTCCAAATATATAAGACTAAACAGTGCACTATGCCCAACCGACTTTCAGCCACACGACCTTGCCAGTTTACAGATTTTCGCTGTTCACAGAAGCAAAAGCAAACACACCACGAACCATTAGCATCTTCCAGGGAAGCAGGCATGAACACATCTTCAGCGGTGCAGAACCATTATCAACCTACAATGACCATCGCATCCCACAAGTACCAGCTATAACCAATAACCCTATGATTTAGTAGACAGGTACAGGCAATTCACTTGTCTAGAACAAATACGTGCATTCTCGGTCTAATGTAGCTTAACCCTAATCACAGCTAAGTCTCACCAAAACTCACTGTGTTAATGGAGAAAAATGCACTAGTCCAGAAAGTTTTTTTTTTAGCGATGACGTTCATCAACCAAGACTCATATGGGCACGAAAGCGCTGGCCGGGACAGCGGACACCGCCGTAGCTTGCTATCCGGGTCATGGGTTCGAATCCCACCGAATTTGCGACTTTTCTTGTTCCCCTCTTCCCTCCTCCTCAGTTCCTCCCGGGAGATAGGCTAGAAACCGACGTCAGGGTTAGGGTTAATGTGCTATCGAACCCAGGCGAGATTTCAGAGTCAAAGGCCTTACAGATTAATCTTTATTGATAAACACCAAACAAAAGGTATAATAATTTACCAAACAAAACAAGAACAAACATAAAGATAACTGCTACAAAAAAAATAACATTCTATACATTACCCCCCCAAATCTGAGTATCAAACATGAAATTAACAAACCTGAGTACTATTTGGAGAACATCAAATAAAGAAGTTGACATAATTAAAAGAATATATCTATACCATTGATAACCCATCAATACAAGCATATCAGCTATATCAGAAAGAAATTTTGAAACGCTGTGTAGTGTAAAATTACATTCCTTAAAAATGATATTCATCTTCAAGTCTTTATAAGATCACACAGCTCACAGTCCTATCCGCAATTGGTGTTTTTGGGAGAAGTGTGACTACCTGACTCAATTCTAAGAGAATGAGCACTAATTCTAAGTTGGTAATGCAGCTAGTCCTAAAATTACGATTAAACACAATTGTACTGTTCCATACAAAACAACTTTTTTAAAAACAACAAAAAGTTCTAAGTTGGGTTGGAATTTGAAATTTACCACCCCCACTGAATTTGATTATAGGAATGAAGGCCGTGATAATCTTTTCTCTGATATAAAGAATTACACACAATTTGGTTTTTGCCAAATATCATTTCTGTCCATTCAGAAGAAATTTTTAATACCAGAAGACCATGTAAATTCTGCCTGTTTTTCATCCAACACAGTTTTCTATTATCACACTAAAGCATTATGACGAGTTTAGACTATTAAATTATCAATACATAGTCGGTGATAGGCCAACCATATTTAACAGATAAATTAGCATGAAATAAAAGGGGAAAACTACCTACATCCCCCTCGAACTGCGTGATTTGTAGTGACTCCGATGAACCCCCAAAATAAGGTTACAACTTTAATATGTAAGTTCACATTGGTACCTTGTCACACAAGTTGATAAAATTATCATCATTAAATTTTCAACATATAAGCGGTGCCCATACCTACACCATAGCCCAAATTGGTTGACTGGTGGCTAAATATTTAAAACTACATTTACTAAATTACTGTACAGATTTTCTCTATCTTAAAGAAGCGTTAGACGCTTTCATCTTTAAGACTGATTCATAGTCTTGGAAAAGAACCTGATGGTAAGAAAAATTATTCCCAGGTAACAATAGTCATCAACATTTGAAGGCAGAAATCTCCAATGTAACTGCATGATTAGGTTAAAATCGACCACTCTTGTTAAAAATCATTATCTTATATTTGCTTATATTGATCCGTCAGTTTCCATTCCTTACAATATCCAAACCTATCTAGAGCACACTGCAAACCCTGGTGCACTTTGTGACCATTATAAACTTACATAAACTGAGCTACAGGCCCGGCCCGGGATGTCACCATACACATAGGATCCAAAGGTTACAGTTTATTTTTTTCTCGCTATAGCATGTATGTTGCACTTTAAAAATGCAAAGTCCACATTAATATGGAATAATCCTGATGATGTATTAGCAGAATCGTGTTTAGAGTACAAACATGGAATGTCGCATAATAACAGCTTATAAAGCAGCAAGTGTGTTATCAAAAGATGTTTCTTTCACACGTGTTGAAAATGCGTTATAAATTTTGGGATTCGGATTTTTGTCCTATCGCCAGGGTTCAGACCGGTGGCATTTGGTTTAGAGAATGTAATCAATATCGTAAACGATTAGGTGCGGGGTGAAGGCTCTCATCGCGAGGTTGACTGACCCCCAAAATATGCGGGATTGTGGTCCATCTTTGCAAGCGTTAGCATTACAATACTTCGGAGAATGGACAGTGAGAATAACGCATGATCATTCCGTTTGCTGGTAAAGCTGGGAGATAAAATAAAAACACTTTCTTCTTCTGTCTCTTCTTTTTCTTCTTGCGTTTGTCCCTTCCTTTCCTCCCTCCCGTCTTGATGTTGGAATGCTTGGGGTTTTAAGGGAGAAGGGGTGACTTGGACGGATTATAGGGAAAGGAAAGGGATTATTTATGGTGAGAAATGCATTAGAAATAGCTATTGCACTTCCTCACTAAAGGCAAGCTATACAGAAAGGGATTTTATGTTAGACAAAGGCCGCCCCATCCCTTGCATGCCGGTCAGTAGTTCGAAACTACCGAAGAAGTTTTCAAGGTTTAGCGGTCGGTAGCTAACCCCAGCCAACTGTTTCGCATCACGTTTTCTTTTAAAAGATGTAGCGCTTTGGACATCAGCATCTACTTCACTAAATCCCTGGTAATTATATGGGTGGGTCACTATTAGATGAGGGACGCCTTAGGCTACGAGTAATGATGTGGTTTTCAACAGCATTATCACAAGTGTGGTATTTAACTTGAATGCAGTCATTGCAGTATCAAGTAGATTACAAGCCACCATCTGAAGCTCCTTCGCCTCATCATCAATCATCATCAACTTGAGTCCACATGAATAAAAAAGATACATGACCACATTCGCCCATCCAATGCCTGTAATTCACCTGCTAATTGCAATTTCCCTCGTTGATTAACAAATGTTCCCACTAATAAAGGTTCAGGAAGCTGGTATGATAGCAGTAGGCATTTTTTGCGACAACAATACCATGGCGCTGAACAATGCGATAATCAACCACAATTGCAATAAACAAATTATTTTTCAGGTTTTCTTTATGGTAAAAACAATATCTCATATTTATTTTCCTAACAACATTTCCTTTTGCCCCTGTATCTTGCACATCACATGGGTTATACGTGGATATCAACATGGATATCACATGGGCAATCAAATGTTAACTCTACGTATGGCCAACACGTAATCACATGATCACATGTACAAATGAGTGTATCTCTCACATTGAGTTTCTCACAGTATTTCCTCTACAGTTTTTGACACTTTCGGTGTTACTCAACGGAAAAAAGATGTACCTGTAAAGTATTAAAAGATGCATTCCTTTGCCATAGATTTGGTTGCAAGTATTTTAAAATTATGGCCTAGATGTATAATTTGGGAAACAGACGTATCATTTAAAATATACATTTTTGTTTTTCTGTGGGAACTACATTGCTATGGTAAAAGAGAAATAGGCAAGAAAGATACGCCCTTTTACCATAATGTAACCTCTTCCCGTTTGCACAGCTCGCAGTATAGTACATAAAGTTAATAGTCAAAGCACTCTCACAGGTTACCAAGGGTAATAATAATTGGATACTTAACATTGGCGACTCTTAAGTTCAAGTTGATTTCGGCCAATAAAACCGGGCAATTATTTCCATTTGGTAATGCAATCATTGCCGTGGATAATCATAACGACTATTGACAGTATTTACTTCTTTCAAGAGTCAAACTACCATCTAAGCCCTGCGTTGAAATACAAGCATTTATAGATGATCCTTTTAGATTTTGACAATATTATGGATGAAATTGACCTTTATTTGACATCAACACTAGCGATACAGCATCGAATGGTAAACTGATTTCTTCTTCCACAGCGGTTGGGCATTTTATACGCTTGGGTCATCCCTTTGACAACTTACATTCTAATTTACAAAAGATTTCAAAATCCGGAGTAGGTTTTGGTAATCGTTTTGGCAATAAGCTTGCCGGAGACACGGGCGCCCCTTTCAGGCACAATCAGGTATGAAGTTTAACGTTTTGCCAGCGGACTCAGTACCTCACCCGTCATGAAGAATGCACTCGTCATGCATAAACCTTTGTGCATTTCGTATTTCCTAAAAACGTTTATTATTTAATTTTGATCATTTAAAAATCATTCCTAGAGTGAAATCGTGCTTGGATTAGTGATATTAAAGCAAACTGTATTGTATATATTTATACTGTGCGCAGTTTGGAGCCAAATGTTCTCAGAACTAGAAATTGTGAAGTTTGTGTTTAAAGAAAGGAAACGGTGCGAAGAGAGTTAAAAATAATAAGGAACCCAATAAGATATTCCGGGTCAAGGTTAAGACTGGTAGCAATTATTTGCGCCCATTCCTGTGAATAAAATCAGGTACCTGGAATCTACCAGTCGCTATGGATAGACAAAACAAGCTCCTTGGAATGCCGCAGTATACCAGTACTTTTAAATTTCGTAAATATACCGTGAAACATTGCGGATGTTTGTTTGGTTTATTTTATAGGGCGCCATTAACGCTTACCCAAGTTCAGATAATGCAGTTTCTACTTGAGACGAAGACTTTGAACTATTCTTCCCGATCGAGACCAGTCAAACTCGGGGAAAATCGGTTGTTGGTTTAATAAGTTTCAGTTCAGTTAAACCTCATTTGATTTATGATATCACTAATTAAAGAAGAGCGGAAAATATTTCCCCTAATCATATGAAACTATCGTGGTTCATTGAAGTACTAAGCCTTTTTATACATCCCGAAATTCACAATAAGAAGTTTGAATTGAATAGGAATTGTTAACACTTAACATAATTTATTCACGTTTTTGTTATTGTTTATTTGCTTGTTTGTTGTTTGATTTAAGTTGAGAGATTGGTGAAACATTAAAAAACGTGATCCGAATGGAAACCTTTGGTAAGGATTAAGATAAGTTTGAACTCCATGTTCTCTTCTCATATTCGGTGGGCGAGGGAATAGCATTTATCAGCTTGTGAGAGCCGTTTCTTAAAAGAGCTCTATTCGAAAGAACCTTACGCAACAAGTTCATCTATTGGGAACAGATAAGGCCAACAACAGACAATGTTCACCATTGCTTCACCTGTAAAGCAAAGAATGGGGACAAATCGTCAGTGACAATACGACATCAGGATTGGTATCTTATTGGTAAGATAGGATCACGGGGTACATAATTTACCTCATCTTACACACCAACGTATTTTGTTGTATTTGATAGAACTTAATGCAGCTTGCCCATTAATTGTCTACGTTGTGTGCAGATGCCAATACTGTACGTTCATCTATAATGGTGACATTGTAATACAACTTTTCCGCGACTCACACAACTCAGCTCCATTTTGGTTCTAATAAATTAGACAATGTTGTATATAGGCCTACATAGTAAACTTATCATTAGCCACACAGCATACAGACTATTAAAATACTGTTAGTACCAAGCTTTAAATGTTCGTAGTGCTAATCAACCCTTTTCAACCCTGATAGGGTTCTGTAGTTACAGCTTGAACTCGTGACTTTCGAGAGATGAACACAACAGGTTACTTCGGAAGCGGTTCCAAAAATCACTAATCTAAGACTATAGGTTTTTGGACTAATTGGATGATTTTCATTTTCATGAATTTCATTCAAATATGGTCTTTAAAATGCATATTTTTGGAAAACAAAACAAACAACATTGACTATTGTCTCCTGTAGTTTTCCGGGGAATAAGGGAGAAGTCATTATTTAGTCAGAAGGGATGGATGATTTTGGAGAATAAAAAATGTTTCTGAGCGAACAGGGAAGGGCAGGAAGGGTCATCAAAAATTAAACGCAGGAGGCTGAACTTTTTGGGTAATCATATATTTATAAAATAAGGGGAATGCGTTTTTTGAATGGAAACGTTAAATTCCCTCAACCCCGCGTAAATAATAACCGCCCCCAAGAATCACTAACACTGCAGAGGATTGGCTTTTGTACGTGAAATTGACAAAATGACCATTACGAACGCTAAGTACACCCTCTGACAACTCTAATGTCAGATTATAAGGGTCATTGCTCAACATAAGTTGAGGACGTGGCAGTGTCTTAGGATTGAAAAGAACATTCTTTTCAAGAGTTATTAACTGATTTTATGACCTAGATTTAAAACCTATGCACATGTTTTCGATACTTTTCCTGCGCCGCTTGAATTTGCTATTGAGCTTTACAAATTTTGACAATACTTCTATTCTATTTAGGTCCCCTCTGAGACTTTGTCATTTTATTAGGCGGGTTATGTAAATCACTAGTGTAGTATTTTTGTGCTCGCTTACCCCATATCTTATCTTTCATTAACTTGAATTGCTTTGGGGGGGGTAATACGGTCACCTAACCGATTCCACTTCTGTCATGTCTGTGTTGAAACTTCAGGCGTGCAAACCATGAGTTCGTGATTTCACACCTGCAGCTGCTATCTGGCACTGGCATGGGCAGAGAGATATAGGGCCCAGTGTGGCCAAAACTTTCTTCATGAAAATGCGCGCAAGTTCGCACATCGTGAGCATCGACAATTTTTGACACAGATTTGGCAAATTCAAGAAGCTTTAAGACATGCATGACCAAACAGAGTTTTATCCCTTGTACATAGGCACACATTTGTTCGCGTGCTTTAAGCGTACTTTCTCTTAAAACCGTATATCAATATCTTAACCAATTTCTGTAGACTTGGACAGAATGATTTATTCCATGCATGTAGCGTTCTGCTTGAATAGAAAGACTTTGCTACATATTGGAAACTGATGTCAAATATTATAAAAGAGTGCGTCGTTGGCCCCCTGGATTTAAGCTTTGTAAGTTCTACAAAAATGTGTAATCCACATGGCTCGCTGATATTTGATGGAACTTGTTGAGAAAGGCCGATTTTAGCTCTAGAAAGCTTGTAATACCCATGTTAGATAATAAACGTACGAGTTTTATCAATTAAAGAAATAAGGCATTTCAAGAAACACAAGTGGTGTATAAGTTGTAGTTATATGTATAAACAATATAACACGTTGAACAGTGATTGCGTTACACTTTAAAATCTGCTATTCAAAATGACAAGATATCTTGTCCGAGGGGCACTTAATAGAAATCTTGGCCAAAATTGTCAAAGGTCAAAAGTGGAAATTCAACAGCCCAACAGCAAACACGTGTCGAACATACTATGTAGCTGGTAAATGCATATAAGACATTTCAATTTTTATCATAGGGGACACAGGAATTTACATTTGACCTTTGACATTTTTTACAAAATTTTTATTAAGTGTCCCCCGGACAAGATATTTTGTCAATTTGAATAGGTTATCTTATAGTGTACTTTGAAGTAGCAATTTACGCATTTACATGTCTTGTGTGTTGTGCTACACTATATATAATAGTTCTAAATAAATACTATCATTTTGTTTCGCTTCTTTAAAAAAAATGAAAAATAAGTAAATGAAGAAACACTCCTGGCCTTTTGGTCTTATCCTACGAATGATACATGGGTTCACATACATAACATTTCAGACCATAAAACAATAAAAGCTGCGAAAGATATTATTAATATGAGTTGAACAAGCACTTTGGTGTTAATTAATCACAACTAGCATCGTATCTGAGGACGTAGTTTACCATTGTAATTTCAACTTGAACCCTCGTACTCTGAGAATCTGATATAGTTCCCAGAGAGCACGGATATCACTTAATCGCCTATTTCCTATGGTCACTATGGTGTGACAATCTGAGGAACATTCAACCTTTAACATCTTTAGCTCTTAATGGTTTAGCTGTCATACTCAAAAAATGCCACGATTCCCTAAAGTAGGATTTTGTTTGAACTAACCCTATATACACGTTTGTTGTTCTTTTGGGTCGCCAAATATTTGTCATAGGTCTCAGCAGGGAAGCACATATCAAAAGTAGGGAGGGTTTAAGCAGAAATTAATCTCGCCAGTGGTCTCCTGAATGTAAAGAAAAAAGTTTTTCTTTGAGGCCCAAGTGATGGGGTGAAGTTGTGTGATCCTAATGTTATTATGTATACTTCGTCACAGAAAAAAGGTCCAGTTGCAGTTATTGATCGTTAAGTGAAGGAAGTATCCACGATCGTTATACTTTTATGACTTTACGTGATTTATTTATGTTTTTATTTACTTATTTATTTATTTATTTTAAATATTTTGTCATCAACATATCCTTTGTCATTGATTTTTCAAAAATTAGACATCCTAATTCAAGACATAAAACAGACTCCTGATCTCCTTATTATACACCAAAACCACTCACAACAACTTATAGGGCCTATGTATATATATATACACATATGTATAAATATTTGTGTGTGTCTCTCTGTGCACCGTACAGACTCATCCTAATTTTGTAATTTCATACAATTTCGTATGTTTGGCACATGCGGATTTCAACATAGTCCCTAAGCTGATTTCTGATCAAGACGATGATAATAACTTAATTTCTATAAATTCCCGACAATTTACCCTGTGTATAGACTTGCTTACATTACATATCTTTGGTCTCCAGTTAGAATTTTGCAATAAACATGGTAATTGGTTCGGCTCTTGTCACGTATCAAATTACATTGAAGCACAGCACTTACTGGTATTATTTTAAAAATCTATGATTTTAAAAGAAAATTATAAAACAATGCAATGATAAAGAACTCTATAAAGGTACCGAGAAGTGTTTTTCAGCTGTTTTCTATATATAGAACATACGATTAGAATTCCTGAATTCTTCAAATGTACTAAAAAATGTTCATAAATGCCAATAGAAACTTAACGCCAAACGAGTTTTTAAACATTCTTTTAGACTTACGGGTTTATGGTGTGGCACCCATTCAGGGTTGTCGCGATCCACTTAAGAAACTTTTCCAGGAATAAAAATATCGATTCCGAACAGAAAACCATTTACTTCTTTCTAAAAACATATAACATACAGTTTGGGCATGACATAAAGCCCTAATTAAAAATGCAAATGATATTTATAGTAAACTTATCCATGAATGACTGCTTGTAACATTTTTTTCTGGGACTAATGTTAAGAATTTCAGAATATAATTTAATACTCACCTGAGGCCCTTGATATGGATTTAGTGAAACCACAGTTTCCTTCTTATCTGGTGAACACGGTGGTGCTTTAGGCTTCATAGTTAAAGTTGTTCCGAAGTCTAAACAAGAATTTCCAAGATTATGGAAACAATCTCAGTTATCCTTTGCTCCAAGCGGCAAAGAATAAACAAAATATATATAGATATATTGTAACTTATTTCCTGGGCGATAAAACCAAGTAAGTCACCTGGACTAGTTGTATACTCCTTAGAGAGCTGTGGTAACTATTTGCAGATGCTTAAAAAATGTTGCTCAGCTACTAATGATCAAGCATCAAGAAGCGATGCCAAACAAACGGAATTGGTAATCTTCATCCAGAAGTAGTTAGAGGAATAATAACATTCCCGACACAACTTTTTTGACGATTCCGGATACACTTACGAATCCGCTGGTGATAAAGCGTATCTATTTTAAGTTCATAACGTCAGCTTTGGTGAAACCCGCACTGACAGAAGATTCTCAGTTAATCAATTGATTTCTCGTTAATGTCGGAACAAAGCCTCAGTAACAATGCATATTTCCGTTTTGGCACTAGAGCATTTCATTATGGAAGTTCCTCTTTCACCATCCCAAGATAAATAACGAGAGCGCAAAATAATTTTTACGCCATTCCTGTGTTTATAGAAACGAAAGAATTTTCCCCGTCATGTTTTCTCTATGTAGTCAGTGGTGGTATGGTAGAGCAGCGACACAGGTTTTTTCGATAGCGTTTGATATACACCCTCGCTGCGTAAATCATGTAATGATATAGGTAGGCACAGTGCACACAGTGTGGCGCTAGCTACCAATGCGTATTTTAGTGACGTCACATATTGCTCTCCCAGGTGGAAAGAAAATAGTCTCCATACACAGGCCACGTTTGGTTTACGATGGGGAACTGATGCATGGTATATTGGAAACATTCGAGAGCTCGAGCAGCCGACACCGTCAAACGAGATAATAAATAACGAAATAGATATATTGATAACCGTCTTACTGAACATCGAGGGTTGAAAAATATATGATAACCTTACTTGAAATTAGCCATCTAACATGGCACATAACCAAGTCGGTTTGATTTTGGTTCGTTTCGTTAATTTCTTGTCCAAGCCCGCACAATCCATCAGTGTTATTCTTTATACCAGAAGCCATTAATACATGAATAGTGCGATTACGCAGTCAGCGTCGGAGACATTCCCCTTCGCTTTGTGTGTATTTTAGAATATTTTTTATTTATTTATTTATTTATTTATTTATTTATTTATTTATTTTTTATTTATTTATTTATTATTTATTTATTTATTTTTTATTTATTTATTTATTTATTCATGTATGTATTTATGTATTTTTGTATTTATGTATTTATTTATGTATTCATGTATGTATTTATGTATTTATTTATTTATGTATTTATGTATTTATGTATTTATGTATGTATTTATGTATTTATGTATTTATTTATTTATTCTTTATTTTTTTATTTATTTATTTGTACTATACATCTCAGTATTCAAGCATAAATTTCCATATTGTTTTGTAACACTATGTAAATAAAACAGACATGCTGGTACTCCAGTCATTTTTAGGAAAATACGTATTGGCAATAGAATTGCTAGTTATTTTACGATTAGCGCCTGGAAAATATACTCTATACAGTAAACGTTATACCATCTTACAGTAATGTACTTGTTCAATCGGGAATTTACCGTAATTTTAGCGGTACTGAACGTTGGAATTGCCAAGTATTTTACAGTAAATTTTACTGTCTTTTTTATGCATTGTTTTCCACTTATTTTGTTTATTTGTTTGTTTCTTTTCAAGTGGTGTTAACAGTTTGTTGACTACAAATAGAAATGAGTTAATGGCAAATAATTGTATGATTTTGGAATACTAGTTAATGTCTTAAAGGCTAGCTCGGAGATTTAGAAATAATTTTGTTTTTGGTGTGTAGTAATTAAAAATAGTCATCTAGAACTAAAGAGAGTCATATATAAATGGTTAATTCCAAAGTTAGAGATGAATTGAACTTTTCGTTTTCATGCAGTAAACATTTATGCACAGTATATCATTGCCATAGAATACTATGCATAACAAAAATTCCAGATCCGGAATTTTATAACCAAGTTGTGATTTCTATATGAAGGACTTCGATTTGAGCTTAATTATTTCACAATTTCACACAATGATTAGTATGTGGACAAGCATTATGTATATGCAAAAAAACACGATTGTTTTAAAATTGAGTGCGCCCTCATCGGGAAATCTCTGAGTCAGCCTTTAATTTTAATAAAAGAGTATACGCCTAATTGCACTGTTCGATTTCATTTGAATCGTTTACATGTGACAACATCGCATAAAAATCACTTGAACTCAATCAATCACTCAATCAATTATCCATGGATGCATCTGTGATCCATGGCCAAACGTAATTTTACAGTCGTTTTGTAAACATGTTTCAGGGCTAAACAGATTCACTTTTGGGTGGTCTGTGTATGATAAAATAACATGCCGTGTTTGGATTTTTAATAATTATTGTGCTTGGAGTGTGAACAACATGTTAACAAAATGACTCCGTACTAAAATTGTTTAACACGAGTTTATTGTGGGTATACTTCCGCAAAGGTATCTAAACAAATAAACTGTGTTTAAAAATCACGAGAAAAAATCGTGCATCAGAAAAGAAAATTCTGTATCATATTTTTACTTTAACGTTGGACATCTGCTTTAAGTATCATGATGGACCTATCTTTCTGGATGAAACAAGAGAAAATGACATTCGATTTCAATTGAACTTTGCTTTCTTCATTCCGCATAATGAAATTGGTCGTCGTCTTTCGGCATAAATGAAAGGTCAGGTGAAACTGATAAATACGAACAAAAAGAAAGAAATCGGAGCAGATAAAGAAAATGATAAATGTATTAGTATTTTAGCAAAACTTTCAGCTCATGGTTTAAAAATTAGACGCTACATTATTCAAATTATTTTGACTACCATTGCCACTTTAACAATGCTTCTTATTCAATGGGCGGAGTTTCATGTGCGTAAACGCAAATATCATTGGTTATTTATTTATTTGATCATTTTCTTTACAAATTATGATAGTCTGTATCTTCAGGAAATTATTCATCCTAATGTTATTTTGCGAAATTAGTTATTCTTTATAAAATCATATAATAATTTAGTATTATTATTTTAAGTACTTAAGATTTCCTTCTTGAAATGTTATTTTCACTTATCAGTGTTATTATCTTACGTTCGTTATATCTAAATTAAATCTAAATGATAACATTATAACTAAAAGTGCCTGTGGGAATCATGTGGAATAAAATATGAGCTTCAACTGAGAGAAACGGAATCTCTTAGAGAAATGCAAATGGGAGGTGTAGTCGGCTACTGGTTGAAAACTTTATCTGGTGATTTGTTTTCGTGAGCGCAATCTTTTAGATTGACTTTGCGACTTCTTCCAGTGGAGAAGTGGCGTAACCAGCTTTTTTTAAGGGGGAAAAGGGGTGGGCCCAGATTATTTTCAGGGGGGGGGGGCAAAACCTTGTATCAAAATTTGAATTTGTTGTCAATTACATGGCTATGTAAATCATGAAGTTTTCAGGGGGCAAGAGGGGGGCAAGATGCCCCACAGGGGGGGCAGCTGACCCCCCCCCCGACCCACCTTCTGGTTACGCCCTGCAGTGGAGAGAGTAGAAAGAACCGCGCCTTTCTGTCACTCATGCCCCTTTGCCTGACGAACAAGAGGTAAACTGAAGGACTTTGTCGTGATCAATACTTTTGGAGGAACTTGTTGGCCCTTTCTTCCTCAGTCAAACCACTGAGTTAGACGTTAATAATACTTCATCAGTCTTTCAATCCCCTTTATATTTTTAAGAAATTCGTCATAAATTTCGAAAAAAATAAGGAACGAAAATGAAGCGTCTGATCGATACAACCACATTTGCTTTGATGGATACTCCGCGTGATTGAAGTTTATGCCATGTTGAGTCTTCAAGTGGTCGATTTCTACCAATTAGGCGCATTGATCGCATATGGACAATGCGACCTACTGATTGCGCCAAATCTGGATATGGTAACGGATCGAATATTTCGGATAGTAAAGTTCAGATGTGGCACAATTAGGAATATAAGAACAACGTTTTTTTCAGTTTATGTCGCATGGTTTTTCCTCAGGTTACTTGCTTTGTTCCAATCATGCGTGGACCTTTTAATCTTAAAAGAGATATTACAACATGCTCGTAATTAAGTTTGAAGTTTCCCAGTATAAGAAAATAGTAAAATTGATTATTATTTTATTAATTCAAATAAATCGCATATTTTTTATAATTATCAGATTATGATTGTCACAAAGATAGAATTGATCATTTGCACGCCTGCGATCAATCGGTTGAGAGAGGGATGATGATTGATCGTTATATAGATGAACTACATCAACGACGCGCGAAGGAAGGAGGAATGTTCCGGAAACTGCCATTTTAAACATAAAACTTCGTTTTCAACTTATGTACGTCAGACCTGACCATTGTAATTGTCAAAATAATGAGAATAAGGATAATAGCTTAGTAAAATTACGAATCACAGCAGCCCATTTTTAATTCGTCGTGCAGTTTTCACCCAATGTAAAACGTCAAAATGTTTCTAAAAAAAATGAAGTGTATGGTAGCATGTTCATTTTTTCATATGCAATAATTATCCGAAGAAGAAACAATTTTGAACGGAAGTGGATGCCGATTGACTTGGGGTGTAGGTGGCCGTCCATTGGTTAAAATGACATGACCCATAGACTCCTCCAGTTGTTTTACGTACGGCGAGATTCTGTGGGTGCGATCGTTGCCTATACCTCTGAAAAATGATGGCAGCAAAAAACAAATAGCAAACAAAAGAGATAGACAAAGAAAGCATTCCAAATGAAAGGAATCACATTTTCCGGGAGTCATTTCCTTAACCTTGTACTTAGAAAGTGTCGGTTTTGGGTACCTTACTTTGATTATTAAAGGGCGAAGCGCGAGAGGCTGAGCATATAAAATTCCCTAATCACGACCGATAGTATTTGAGACTACTGAGAGAGACTAAACATTCCGACAAGACTGCCCATATTTATGACCTATGGAGTTCACAGGTCGGTCCACCACCTCTATAAGCCACGCAGATAAAGGTAGGATTTCAAATACAATAATACTAGGGGTGATGCCCTGATTTACCCTCACATGAAGTGTGATGCGCAAATAATAAAATGGGCTTGTAATCCTATGAAACATAATAATAGTGATATCAAAAATGGAATGGCGCCGGTGATGTGCCTTGTCCTTTTTATCCAGGTGTATGGGCCTTAGGCACTATAGGCCTTCATCTGTTTAAGCATGTTATGTATATCCCGGGGCTAATGTCATATCATAAGTTTAGCCTCAGTTGACGAATGGATTAACCCCCCGGGGATCAGTCTTCATGACAAGGGGGTATCATCGTTGTCCAAGAATCCACGTATACGGATAGGTTTTTTTTAAGTCAAGGCACGTTACTTACGTACGTGAAAAAGGGTCTAAAAATCACCCAAAATCAGAAAAGGGGTTATAAGAGGATTTCTAATGAGGACTTACGATTTAGGGTCCATATTCATTTCAGCATAAAAAAATTAAAGTGTTCCGGAAGTCTTGGTACTTTCCGTCAAATCCTGTGCTTCAAATCCTCATTTCCAAAATTTTTGTAAATGCGTGAAGAACCATACACATTATTTTGTAGTACAAGCCTATTGGTTTGATTGAAAAATGACGACTCCTTTTGTGATTTGCCTATATGTCGCTATAATACCAAAATTGTTATAATATCACTTACCCATGAACCGGACAATTTTTTTAGTCAATTAAAACTCATAATTTATTTAATTCAGTCAATCTAGGTTTATAATAAATTTTCTTAAAATACACTTTTGGGACACAATTTGGGTGCATAATTGCGCGGATTCGCCAATTTTCAGGGAAATGCCGATTTATCGCTGCGCGCTGCAAATGCAAATAAGTGCTGAAAAAAAACGTGTCTCTAAATCCCTAATCCTCCCGTACCTTTAGACCCATAGGAAATGTCTTGAAACTAAATACCTTCAAGGTTTTCGCGACCCACCCCGTGCCGCTTATGAACTCCATAGGCGTAAATCGTGGGAGGGGGATATATCCCCCCCAATTTTGGATGAGGGGGGCTGGTCAATACGATCACCCCCGCCCCCTCCAATGTTGATGCCCGTTCATAGTGTTGTTGGCCAAAAATAAACCCATATTTTAACATAATAGTTTTTTAAACGGCAAATTTAGCGCGCTGCGCGCGCCATTTGTTTTAATTACAATTACTTAGCGATTTTAGCTTCTAATGGCAAACTTTTAGCGCGCTTTCGCGCGCACATTTTCTATAAATGGATCTTTTTTCAAGCAACTCCGGTCCTTCAAAATGGTTCATCTCCCCCCAATGTCGACAAAGATTCACGCCACTAGAAGAACTCTCCATGAACACTTAATGCTTAGTTCAAATAAAACCTTCCATGCATGGACTATATTTTACTTGTTTATACCGCTCGATCATTGGCCTATATGCATTTTAAGTTACTCACTTACATCTCAAATTGTTTTTTTTTCTCAAATTGGCATGAGAAAATCTATTTCGGAAAGCAAACATTGCTTGCTAGGGTTTCGCACTTCGCGCGAGAGAGAGCTGACACCCTCCCCGCCCACGCCACTTACTATATGAATCTCTGTGACACTTCAACTAACCCATCATCCTGTTTTACTTTTATCAGCCCCTTTAAATCATACTATATTTTTTTTTTTTGCTATAGTGAACACTTTACAAAATTTCAAATTATTCTATCAAATTCGCATGAGAGGTGCTTTTTGGAAAGTTAGATTGCACAAACACCCCCCCCCCCTCCCACCGCCCGCCGCTTGCATGTAGCGCAATTCGCTCAGCAGCCATATTGTCGACTTTTTTCGACTATAGTCGTGCCGCCGTCCTGTGAATTGTTGGATACGTCCCTGGCTCAAAATGCATTCCCTTTTAAATACCTTTCCTCCTCGGATACATATCCTTGCTGAAAAAATTAACTTTCCCCATTATTTTTTCCTGAATTAGCACAAGCGCAACAGGCTCTCTGGTGGTCCAAAAGAAATTATGGGTTTGGTTTTACGTATCAGGGTAATAACTAGCATCATTACTTGCTAGAGATAAGACAAATACCTTGTTAAGGGTATGCAGATTTGCGCTACTGATCGTGTTAGGGGCGCAAATTTCCATCAAGTACTTGTTTAGGGTAGCTAATTGCGCTGCTGATACAGTTTATAGGGGTGAAAATTCAGCTTCGAAAATTAGTATTTAGGGTGCTTTTTGTGATTGCTTGGACAAGGATGAATCCCCCATTGTCAATAAGAATTCCCCCCCCCCCCCGGGATTAACCGGGATGAATTCAATCTTAGCCGACTATAGGGCGCGAATGAGCATGGTTTAAAACTCAATTTCACATCGCCTTGCCCTGATATTGATGGCGTAAATTCACATTTGGTTCCCCTTGATCCCCCTGGAAAGGTTGTCCCGTGCCCGGGGTCCCGTGAGAAAACAATCATGTTGTGTAGAAAAATTATCGTCTGGCGTACCCATAGTCCGGGAACATTAATGGTGAAGAATAGGGCAATCGGTTCATTTGACTCTTCACTCAAACATTAGTTTCAACGCTTTATTCCGTATCGTCTTTGGAGCTCGGAGTATGGCTCCCCCCGCCCGTACGATATCCGGCTTCCAAACCGAGTCCTACTGCGAGTCATATCATCAATGAACCTGAGACTTTGGTATCATTAAGACTTGTATTTTGTTCAGTTCAAAATATTTGGCCTAACTACTCTATCCCATTTGATACTAATATGGTTTGATTAGCGCTTAAAGAGGAAAACATTTGTATCGTAACTATATGGGCTAATTGCAATACACGCATTACTACAAATGGTTCTGGAAAAAAATTCTGGCAATTTGTAAAACAAACAAGCAACAAAAAAATTATTGTTCTTCAAAGAATCTGCAGTGTTCTAAACCACATTTTTACGGTTTATTTGGTTTATTTCCATTTTTAGTGCGTCTTGAAATAACTTAGAACTTGTTACTTAGAACTACGGTTTAATGAAAAAAAAGAAGGAAAAAACATTTGAACAAAGTGAGGAGAAAATAGACAAATATTTTGAAAAAAAAAGAGTTTTTAAAGGAACTAATTAAACATATTAATTTCGAGTTTTCAGAATCAGAAACTCTATTCATTTGTTTTGTTTCACAAATAATTCCTTGAAAAGTTCCCCATGTAGACAAAACGGCCCCAAATTGAACGTGTGTGTGTTAATGTGTGTGTGTGTATGCGTGTGTGTGTATAGTGTGTATTGTGTGGTGTGTGTGTGCGCGTGTGTGTATGAGTGTGTGAACTTGTAAACACCCACGATCGGGGACATATTCTAGCCTAAAATCTCCGATCGGGGACATTTAACGACCGGGGACGTCCCCTATCGTAGGACCTATACCAGGGGGTAGCCCTTTATCTAAAAGTGCTAAAAATGGCCTGACCCCGTTTTGGGGTGGGCTAGAAAACACACAAATTTGTGTGTTTTTTGCCTAACCCACTGATAGGGAACATGAAAACACACAAACAAGCCTGAAACCCACTGATCGGGGACATTTGTGTGCCCCCGATCAGTAGGTTTCGGACTAGTGTCCCCTATTGAACACACATACAAGACTGCGTGTGTGTGTGTGTGTGTGTGCGTGCACTTACAAGAGATACATTCTGAGTGTATTTTCAAGTATAAAGAGACATTCTGAGTGTACTTTTACATAGTGGGTGTATTTTTCTTCATTGTGGGAGTATTTTTACGCAACCCTCTTGGCTAAGAAAAGTGAGAAAAACTAGAAAAAAAATGAAAAAATCTAAAAAATGTCTAAAAAAGTGTCTTTTTAAGAGAAAAATCTCAAAACTATATAGGTTTGAAATTCTTCCTTATATAGTTTTGAAAAAGTGTATTTTTCTTAAAAAAATGTCTAAAAAAGTGTCTTTTTAAGAGATTTTTCAGTAAAACTCTCACAATGTAGCTCTTGCAAGGATTTGTGTGTGTGTGTGTGCACACATACTGGTTTGCCCTTTTTGTGTACAAACTTATCTTGTGTGTCTTTTTTAAGTTCAAGAATCCCAATGCGGATGACGGACTGTCTATATATAAATATGCTATCGTGTAAATCCTTTTATAATTACCTAATCATTGTATGAATGTGAAGTCGGTCATTTGGTGCCCATGTGTGTAGAAGTCAATGACACATATTGTCAACATTTGGAACCTTTTACGAAGCGTAAAATTTGAAATTCAAATTCAACTTGTTCTTAGTCTGCGGGAGACTTCATCCCGCGAATCTCTCTCTCTCCCTCTCTCTCTGATTTTTAGGAGCTTGACCTTCCATGTGTTTTCATCGCTGAAATTGTCGCGACTTAATTTTCTTTATTAAAGTAACACAGGCTCGTTTTCAAAATATAAAATTTCTTCGATTACTCTCAAACGATAGGCCCTGTGCACTGTGAGGAATATCAACATAATTTTACTCACAACGATGCCATATGAACTTTATCATGCATGGTCCCAAATACATCTGATAGGTTTTAAGCTTTAATTGTAGGGCAATTGCTATTTTAATCAGCAAATGTGTTTTATTACCGCTGGATATCATGAACTATAACCGATTTTTGATTGATTGATTGATATTGTATCACAAAGGTTACAGATAGGTCGAATGGGTGCAGGCAACGGAAATCCACTCTGATGTTAATTTTCTTCCATTTTAGCGCCTTGATCTATTTTTTTTTTTTTTTTTTTTTCCTTCAGATCATGAGTCGGCCATCATATCCACTGTATCAGTACACTGATACCAACAACATCGACCCGCGTGGACATACTTACAACGGTTGGTGTTTCTCTTGTGTCCCAATATGATACAGTACCATAAGTACGGGTGGCAACAGGATCAAATGCTGAAACCTTTCCTTTATATCCTTTTAGGCTCTATTCCATCTTATATAGTAGGGTAGTGGAACCCTTGTTCATGTTGTTGGAAACAACACAGCAGAAAGTCTCTTTAGGCTGTCCACTGCATCTAGCATCATCTACCTCCCATTGCTCATTTTACTTCTGGTTCTTTTCCTTTCTCAGCATTTTAGTGGTTTGTCATCAGCTAAGTTGACCACTTTTTAGGGTTGGAGGCACCTTAGCCCGAGATCAGTAACACTATAATAATAATAATGCACCGGCTTTTATACTCAAGATCACAGCGCTGTTGCCTATTATTATTACGCCGCCGTCAGGAAATCGTCACAATCATTTCGCTTCACCTAGGCCGGCCCGCCAAGCGCACACTCCTATCAGCACTTAGATTGTAACATTCCCCGTAAACAGTACAGCTACCCAAATATCGCTT
>JAMKCH010015148.1:0-46644 GCA_023653785.1 Ophioderma brevispina | reverse complement strand
ACAATTTAATCCCTTGGGCACTACCACCTATGATACAATCTGTCTGATTGGCTCATTACAGAACACAACATGAGATAGCCCTCTGAGTAACAAATCAAAATAGTGCTTCTATATCTCTGTGTAAACCATACAACTATTCTTACATATACAGTATCTCTGATTTGCTCATTATATGATATCACCTTCCAAATAAGCAATCAAAATAGTGCTTAGATGCCAGTAAATACCATGCAGGTTTTTTTATTCCCATTTTTAAGTAAACTTTTTTTTAGAATACGGATTAGTTACATTAAATCACCTGAGGTCAACCACCTTTCTTAGAGTATCTCTGATTGGCTCATTACATGTTACTAGACGATCACCCGGGTTTCGCGGTTCTCGGGTTTCACAGTTCCTTTGACCTTGAATGACCCCTGATGACCTAGTTGTGACCTTTCAAATTTTTGGCATCAACAATCGACCCCACCAAGTTTCATGTCCATACATAAACGTTTACCCCATTTGACCTCCTTTGACCTTGAATGACCCCAGATGTCCTTTGATCCACTAACCAATACAAACTCGGTCTTCGGGCACTCAAGGGGCATCCCTCAAGTTTCAGGAACGTGTGACCCCCAGTCTCCGAGAAAATAGACGCGGTCAGACAGACACACCCGCAGACCACCGGTATTAATAAATAGATAACTTCTGAGTAACCAATCAAAATAGACCTTATCTGTTTGCATAGCCAAGCTTTTCTTAGCAAGTCACTGATTGGCTATTTTTATCCAATAAAACTATAAACAACAAATTAAAATTGTTGATAATGCCCTTTTTAATGATTTTATTGACCTTTTGGGTTTGTCCTTTAAGCCCTGCTCTGATTCAAAATCCCTTTGACACAAAGTCTGTTAAACTAATAATCATCACATGTAATAGCATCATGTACTTTGAATGGGTTAATGTGTCGATGACATGGAATAAACATGGATGCACACACGCATTTAACAATCAACATATTTTTAAGTCATGAACATTTCTATTATGATCACCTTGCTCTGATTTTGGTTGTATTAAGACATTACCAGGGAAAATAGGTTAACTACAGTAATCATTAAATTCAGGGAGTTCAATAACTTTCACTACGAGTGATCTATCATGTTCAAAGGGTCATGGTCCGATCGCTAATAGCCTCGTCCCCAGAACCCCAGATTTGACTGAAGTGGTCAAAACTTTGGTAACAGATGAAAGCTACTATTTTTCTCATTTACCCTGTGAAATCTTGGGGCTAAAGGATGTTTGGTTTGGATGTTATGAGTGAAAATGTGCCCCATTTTTGTTGACCAATATTAATTTTAAACAGTAATCAATTTTGTATCAAAAGCTTCTATTTTTCTCATTTACCCTGTGAAATCTTGAGCTAAATGATGTCTGGTTTAGATGTTATAAGCAAAAATATGCTCCAATATTAATCTTACATGGTACTCTATGGGGATTGCAAAGCATGTTTTTACTCTCACTTCAAAATGGGTTGAAATATTGGCGCGAAACTTTATAGATGGGGTTTTGTGGTGAAGGCCATTCTAACAAGATGACAAATTTCTAGACTTAAATCGGGTCATCCGCCTTTAACAATGCAACTAACTAAATTGCAGATGCAGTAGAAATGTGAATGAACCTTAAAAGGTCTATTTCGTGATCCTAGCATCTTATATTTTGTTTATGGTTCACTAGATATCGCTGAGAAAAGGCGATTTCCAAAATTTCAGTTGATTCTGACGGTGGGTTTTGATGTTATGACCCAAATGTTTGTATCGCGGTACTGTTGTAATTCGGTCGGTTTACAAATTTCTTGAGTAGATTGAATTCGCTTGTAAGATTAACCAAACGTACAATCCTTAGGCTGATGGTTCAGATATAACAATCTCAATCTTTTTATGCAAGTTGGGGGTGGGGGGAAAGGCTGTGGATCACAAAATGTCCCTTTAAGTGAAGTTGGAAGATGGTATGTATTTCATATGAAATTATCCTATGTTGTATTCCATTTGGAACCAATACTCCGCCAATGTCGGGCTTAATCTAAGTATTTCCGGTGGGGTATGAATTTCAACTGGAATAGATCATTTTCATCACATATTCACCAAGAATATTAACCCAACTTTGCCTTGAGGCTTCATCAAGAAACACATATTGAATACATTACAAGTAAATTTTGTCGTTAAGGATGATAATACCTTTCTTAATACAAGATTGCGTCCAATTTACAGTGGAACCTTAAATCTAAGACCTTAATGTTTTGAGGCACTGTGGTCTTTTTAGAATAGAAAGACATGTCAACAAACAGGGAAAAATAACTTAGTGTGCATGGTTTCTTAGTTAAATACAAACCAACAATGTCTATATTTAGGTAAAAAATAGTTGAATTAGCCTAAAATGTAAACTGGTGTATGTAAGAATGAAGTGCCCATCCATCTGCGATTGGGTTAAGACATTGTATATCTTCACTGTAGGAAGGTCCTTCCACCTCCTCCACAAACTAGTTTCTGTTACCTTCCCAGCATTGAATACTGCTGGTACCCTTTTGTACACCTGGGTAGAGTGTAATGATATGAAGTGCATTATGCTCAGGACACAACATGTAGCCAAAGTGGGGCTAGAACTCACAACTTGGCGTGTGTGAGATGGGCGCTCCATGCGTGCCTCACAAGCCAAAAGCAAGAAAGGTCATTGGTCAGGATTTTTTTCCTACATTTTCAACACAAAACCAAAACCTGTTTTTTGTCCCATTTTTCTATTTTAAAGAAAAATATTCATCACTTTCAATAATGTAATTTCTCAGCTTACTGTACATGTGGAGAATTTTGCGCATGCATTTAATTTTCATGAATCTAGCGTCAAATGTGAACATAAAAACATGTGGAAATTATTCTTCTGCAATAGAGTTGCATTATTAATTAATGTAGATACCACAAAATTCAAAATTAAAGTCCTGCACATTATTCAAAACTATAATAATTTCTAATATCACAAAAATGTACACAAATATATTGATGTACATGTGTATACAGTATCCCAAAATTGCACTCAACCAATTAATCAACCCTTATAGACAGAATATGCCACTTCTTCGCAAATAATGAAATATTCACATTACATGCACATTTTGCAGAATTTGGTGGATTTGGAAACACTGTGCATATCATAAATTCAAGGTTTTAACTCGTAGAATGACTCATTGTGAACTTGATAGGACTTTCATGCACATAAATAAATAGTTACAGAAGTTTTACAAATGACAGAAATTGGAATGTAGCTATTGCATAATTAACATGTGATACTGGTTATCATGTGCTTCAGAGGATGTCATCACATTTTAAAGGTGCATTTCATGATTCCAGAACCTTCTGTTTTATTCATTGTTCACTCGATATCCTCGAGAAAAGCTTATTAACAAAATTTGAGTTGATCTCGATCTTGCGGTTTTATGTTATGCGCAATTGCTTGTTTCCCACGATCCCATAGGCCACTGTGTTGTAATTTTTGTTCGGTTACGGACAGAAAATACAAATTTGTGAATTTCTTACAGATACGACCAAATTTGCATGGAAGATTAGGTACACATGGATTACTAAGGTTAACGGTTCAAATGATATAAAAAATCTAAACTTTTTTGAGGTAAGTCGGGGGGACGAGGTTGTGGATCACGAAATGCCCCTGTAACAATGTCACTGCTGCTTATACTTTGTTCATCACCTAATAGGCAAAAATTATTCAGCTTTTGTTTATCCACGCGTGAAAGTAATTCTGTTTTACACGTGCGCCTCTTGCCACAAGCGTGTGCCATGCGTACATCACACACGTCTGCTGCGGTAGTGTTGCTTGCAGAGAGGCCCACACCATTCTATATCAATTTGCAGTGTGCAGAGTTTTGCCTATTTAGTGACGAACAAAGTATAGAATATGAGAACATCAACTACCACCTTTCTTACAGTATCTCCGATTGGCTTATTAGGTAATATAACCTATGACTTATCCAATCAAATTGGTCGATAGTATCAGAGAGGGGGCAGCCAAGAAATCCCATTTTTAGATGCCGCCATCCGGTTTAACACTTTAAAAAGATCAATCTTTTTTGTGTGTATAAATGTCATATATCGAGGGTCGACAATCAGAAGGACGTAACTCAACACTAAAAGAAATAAAGAATTTCTTTAATTCTGCTGTTCATAATTCAAAATCGTTCTTTGTTTACTAAAGTTTATATAAGTTTGCTTACAGTACCATATATGAGCTTTAACATAAGTTTACATTTTGAGTAATGAATAGATTTGCTTAGTAGAAAATATTAAACATCACATTTCTCAAAAGCAGTATTACAGCAGAATTAAAGAAATTCTTTAATATTTCTTTTAGTGTTGAGTTACGTCCTTCTGATTCTCAACCCTCGATATGGGGCATGGGAACACCCATGACAGACCTACATCAAAGTGCCTAAATTAGTTTGTGGTTTGTGTCTGTATTGTTGATTAGTTTGGGTGAGTTGCTATATTGAAAGAGGCCGCCATAGTCTGGTAGTACCCAAAGGGTTAAACTTGTGTACTACTGCCTTTAACGAATTTGCCTAGAAAAAAAAAAAAAAAAAAAAGTGACGAACAAAGTATAGAATATGAGAACATCAACTACCACCTTTCTTACAGTATCTCCGATTGGCTTATTAGGTAATATAACCTATGACTTATCCAATCAAATTGGTCGATAGTATCAGAGAGGGGGCAGCCAAGAAATCCCATTTTTAGATGCCGCCATCCGGTTTAACACTTTAAAAAGATCAATCTTTTTTGTGTGTATAAATGTCATATATCGAGGGTCGACAATCAGAAGGACGTAACTCAACACTAAAAGAAATAAAGAATTTCTTTAATTCTGCTGTTCATAATTCAAAATCGTTCTTTGTTTACTAAAGTTTATATAAGTTTGCTTACAGTATACAAATATTGACTGCTCATGAGGGAAATGGTGCAAAATAACTACCCGAGGTGACTGGAGACCGTGGGCCTACTATTTTCCCGAGACCGAAGGTCGAGGGAAAATAGTAGGCCCACGGAAAAAAAAAAAAAAAAAAAATTAGTTTGGGTGAGTTGCTATATTGAAAGAGGCCGCCATAGTCTGGTAGTACCCAAAGGGTTAAACTTGTGTACTACTGCCTTTAACGAATTTGCCTAGAATCATATACAGTTGTAACATATACTTACTTGCAAAATGCACTAATAATTTCCTCATATTCGCAGAAATCTTATCTACATTGTGATTGATAGAGTCAAAAGTGTCACAAGGGATAATTGCTCAAGACTAAATTTGTACACAAAACAGTTGTAATTACACAATTCAAGGTTTTGTTTAGAAAGGCAATTGTTTTCAAGAAAGGAAGTCCACTTGCACCTCTGGCAATCACAATAACAAGGTTTGAATTAAGTGCATACGTGCTGGTAGAAAATATTGAAATCTTCTTTTAAATTTGCTTTCGACACGGAGTGAAAATACCCATACCTTAAAATTCAAGATTGTAAATTTCCACCCATCACTGAAAAGCTTGTTTAAAAGAAAAATATTTTGATATAGTGTGGGTTGGTGTGTATTCCCATAGGATTTTCATGCTAAAATTGATTTTGTTGCTGTTTGGGTTTCAATAGGACCTAAACTGTCAGAAAATGATGGGGTGCAAATTTTTGGATTGATGCCCCCTTCTTCAAGGGGGGAAATGTTAGTACAGGGAAAAATTGTGTTTTAATGTACACTAACAGGTTCGTCTCCTCATAAGGGTTACAAAAAATATATATTTGCCTAAGTTCCAACCTTTAGTTAAGCAGTATAGCCCCGTAATGGTTCAAGGTCACCCTGGGGGTAAATGCTCCGATGTTGTTGAAAGTGGTGTCAAATGATTCCTGGTGTCATACTGAAACAGAAAATGCATTTTAATTGATTTTTTGATATCACCATTGCGACATCCAGGGAAAGTTCTGGTGACCCCCATTGACCATGTAGACCCTTGGGACATTTTGCTATGTAATTAGCCAACCAAATGTCACACACTGTAAAATAATACATTTTTGGATCCTGTGAGACAATACAAACAACTTACCACCAGTTTCAACAAAATCTGAGCATTGCATAAATGTTACCCCAGGATGACCTTGAACCATTATGGGGCTATAGCACTTTAACTAAAGGTCGGAAACCTAGGCAAATATATACTTTTTTAATCCTTATAAGGAGGCGAACATGTCAATGTACATTAAAACACAATTTGACTCGATTTTAAATTTTCCCTGTAGTAAATTTTTCCCTGTAGTAACATTTCCCCCCCTTGAGGAAGGGGGCAGCAGTCCAAAAAATTGCACCCCATCATTTTCTGACTGTCTGGTCCCTAATGAATGAAAAACAGCAAGAAAATCAACTTTAGCACCAAAATCCTACGGGAACTGTTTCATTGACATACCAACCCACACTAATATGTTGTAATGCATTTTTACAGAGGTCACAAATCAAAATTTTTTATTGTAGTTTTTTTTCTTTCATTCATTTTATTGAAAATCTAATTTCCTCTATTTTTCAAGGTCAGTGAACATGGGTATTAAGACCACCTGTGCTGAAAATGCTCAGAAAACTGACGGCGTTCTTTAGTATCCAGGCCAAGTCTAAGGGAAATGGATGCCTTGTCCAACCCTTAATCAGTGGCAGTGCTGGGTGGGGGGGGGGGGGCAATTTCATGCAATTATTTTTCTTTCCCCTGGTTCTCCCCCCCCCCCCCCACCCACCAGAAGAACAAAAATGAGGTTTTGGGCAAAAATCAGCAATTTGGGGCCAAAATCACCAAATTTGGGCAAAATTCAGTGATTTTTACCCAAAATTAGTTATAAAATCTGCAAAATTTGAGTCGTTTTTCCCTCCAAAATTAATTTTGAAAGGTCTGCAATATATGGTATTTGCTGTGCAAAATCTCCACCATTGACCCCATTACCCTGGAAACTCGGTCTGTGCACAGTACACACAAGGCCTAGTCACAAGTTATTAAATCACATGGGATTTGTGATGGTCGGTGCCATCCTCAATCACAAGGAATTAATATTATTACCAACAGTTATTTGTGATTGGCTAATATCACTCCACTAACTATTTAGCCTAGCATGATTTGCCTTAATAGATCTGATGACCTCTCTCTCCATGGCCAATTATCAGTATGTTAATTGGACGCACAGCTGTGACTTCCATGAAGGGCAGTTACTGCAGAACTATTTTCACAGGGTACGTGCAGCTCCATCAGGCGTAACTGGTCTTGTCAGGTTTAAAAATCACAAGAGATGGAATAACTATTAATTTCGGCAATACAAATTAATTACAAGCCTGATCACAAGCAGATTACATTTCCCAGAAAATCCATGAATGTGAGTCACTTAGGTAATCATCAAAACAATCAGTGGCCCACTTTGGGAATTTAGCTCACCAGAATTCCTGTTGTAAGATGAACAATTTTACTAAAGTTGTGAAATGAGTAGAAAGCTCACAAATCACCTGTGAATGAATCTAATACTTTTAAGAATTACTGCCAACTTCAATACTTGGCTCTTGGCAGTAATATTAAAAATTAAGGCACAAAGCAGGAATAACTTTGATTGTATGATCTTAGACATCTTATCTTAGACACTCAAACTCTATTATACATTGTCACATAGTCAAAAGGTCATTTTTGGATGGCTACTATAGAGAAGAGTAGCTACAGTAGCATCTTGGTAGAGGGAGTATCTTTGTCTGGCACAAAGTTAAAGGTGACGGTATCCCAAAAAACACAAAATATAAGATATCTTTAAAGTAAAGCCTTTTGATATTATCAGACCTAATCAGATTTCTTGCATAAAAATTTCCAAACTTGCATGCATACAGTTGGATTTATTCAATACACGGATTTTGGGTTCCCTACTGGAAATCAATTTGCACCTAAATTCCTGTCCCACAATGCACCGACGATGCACGCTCGCGGAGTGCACCTCCTTGCATGCATTTTTTGTGGCAAATATTACAAGACAATCATTACTGGTAAAAGTTAGGTATAGATTGACTTCCGGCCGGGAAACCCAAAATCCACGTATTTGGGCCCACTTTCAAAAAAGCTCCAAAATAGGGAACATAGAGGCTGTAATTAGGTCACTGAACCCTAATTAATTTCCAGTTGTCTAGCTAAAATTGAATAGAAATTATCTTCAGGAAGTCATTGGTGCTGTCAAAAACCTAATAAGTCCAAGCGTGTAAATCAGTTTCCACATAAACCACCTAGTCTCCAAGTTAATTGAACAAACAATAGTGCTCTCAAAATCTCCAGATGCACAAGTTATGTCCTGTTAGACAATCTGGTACTCACAGCGATTGATCGGAAAAGCAACTGCTTGATAATTCGTAGGCCCACAGTGCCCATACATCTTTAAGTTGTTCTCCTCCTACAAAATTCCTTGAGAGAATTATATTGCCTGCCACATTTATCTTGGATGTTTGACTGATGAATTGAAGGCAAAAACTTTGAAAGATCAGCGAGTAATCGTGTCATAATCACACCAGTGTCTCGCCCTGACCATGAGTTGAACGGCTACTCCTCTTCTAAGTTCTTTCGTTCTTTCTGAACTAGAAATCAATTTTCTAGATCTTATCAGCTGCCCATATGCACCTTTTTGAAAAGCTTCCAACTGCAGTTTTCACTCCAAAACTTGGCTATCCATTCTTTGGAAATTTCCAGGCTTTACACCGTCTCTGGAAGCTTTACATATTTATGTAGTCCCTGTTCTTTTACTTGAATCTATTTCACTCTTCCTACTCTTTTGTGCAACTGCTATGCGAAGATTCTGCTTGTGTTCTTCGTTTCTCCTGGAAGTCTTGCCCTCGCTCTTAACAGATCGAACGCTCTGCCCGCTGCCCCGACTGCGATTCGACCCCTGCCCGATGCTGCGATAACTCTTCTGGCTTGCGCAGCTCCAACTGCTTGTGGAACGTGGCGTGGTGGTGCCCGAGTGCGGTGGGCTATCCAATCCAGAATGGTCCGTGTCTGAATGAAAGCGGGTGCATGCAGACTTCTCTTGATCTGAAATGGAATTGAAATATGTGTAGCAAGTAAATGTATTATTCTTAATTTCTGCTGAAGCCAACCACAGCAAAAAATGAAATGTCACTAGCCTAAACCGATGTTGATAACCGCACTAGTTGAGTAGTTTTACTAGTTAAGATTAAAACTGTCTAAAACATTACCTTAATTCTATTTCTTCAACAGATTATGACTCCCAGAGTATTCTAAATGCACACATACTTTGTCTAAAGTATGGAGTAATGATGAGGTTGTATACTTTGTACCAACTTGTAAAAGAGCTTAAATCAAAGCACATTGAATATGACTTACACGCGTGTAGTCCACTCCATAAATCAGATTAGACTGGTCGACACTGTTACTCAGTAATAAAAAAAAATATCTAAACTCACCTGAACACAGGCTTACCTGGGGGGCCGGCAGGTCAACCTTGCATCGCAATGCTATAAAAAATTTATGCATGTCAAATAGTTTAGATGGATCAAATAAACAACCCCAGAGTACACGTAAATAAATATGCGGCACGGGACCTACAAGAGGAGGGGTAAAAGTTACTATGGGGTCAAATGTTTAAACTCCTCTAAATCTATTGTAATGTAGCTCAATATTCCTTAGGTAACCCGGAGTAAAAAAGTCAATTGGTCAAATGCGTGTGGTGCTTCCTTTTCCAAGATTATTTGGGAAAATAGGCTAAAGGTCATTTGTTTATTCAAGACGGTCAATGTGTGTAATACCCAGATTTCTGTTGTAAAAAATATTTTTGAGAAATGTTTAATGATACTGATTCCACATATGAAAGGCTTTGGCATTTTTGGCTTTCATCTTCTGTTATACTGGAAGGGGTCCAATTTCCTGTAGGATTATATGGGGATGGGGACATTTACCCCTCCCTATTAAAGGAACCAACCCTATGCAAAATAAAAGGGCAGATTTTGAATCAGTATTAATTAAATATTTTTTTGATATTTTTTACAAAGAAATCTTGGGTATTACCAAATGTGACCTTTCTTGAATAAACAAATGACCTTTAGCCTATTTCCCAAATATATTTTTTTGTCAAGGAAGCACCCACGAATGTGATTCCAAAATGACTTTTGTATCCTGCGTTAACCTAATGAATAATTTGAGCTATATTTACATTAGATTGTGGAGCAGGTTTAAAACATTTGAACCCCCCCAAGTACTTGAACCCCTCGTAACAACCCCCGTGCAGCTGATTGAAAACGTGTCCACCCTAGTAATGTTACTTATGGTCCATTGAAGCTACCCAGATAGGGCACGTTTTTATAGCATGGATGTCAGTTGCAATGGAATATTAGGTTTTGCCCCCCCCTAGCGTCATATGAAATGTTGACGACACATGGCACAATTGCCAATTACATATTGCTTGTCACTTGCAGACGGCCATGGAAAATCAATTAAAAATGAAAAGCTGACATACACAACTTACGAGTTGAGGCACTCTCCGTTATCCGGTAACAGTTTGAGCGCCCTGTGAGAGTGTCCACAGTGGTTGGGGTGGCTATCCTATGCATCTGTGGGGACTGCTTAGGCGTTGTTTGTAACCCAACTGGGGAAGTCTCGGGAGATGAAGCACCTAGGTTGGGACCTGTAAAGTGATAAAGATAAGGCTCAATGTAAAAATGTGTGATTTTAATTGTTATGTCAATACTTGTCCATCACATCCTGTATCCAGTAAATTTTCAATGAGGACTATCTGCTTGTGATGTTTTTTTTCGTTATCTCAACGGCCGGAGAACCACAATTTACCGCACTTAGGTATATTGAAGAAACCGTACACACAATTACATGTGCGGAGCCTTGTCCGTCGCATTAGAGTTCTTGTAAATTAAACAGCCGAACACTTCTTTACAATTCTTCTCCTTTATTTCACATATATTCATGCCTGCAATTTCTCTTTACAACCACTCTCCTCGACTTCCAGACAAAGACTGACTTTTTTTTCTGTACACAAAATACAAGCTTTTATATTGACCAATCAGAGACTAGCTTTTGCACTGCATGCATAATACACCGCATCACATGTGCCATGCATTTTTTTTTTTTTTTTTTTTCTTTGTCTAAAGTATGGAGTAATGATCAGGTTGTATACTTTGTACCAACTTTAAACATGCGCTTAAATCAAAGCACATGTGAATATACTTTACACGCGTGTAGTCACTCCATAAATCAGATTAGACTGTGTAGAACTGTTATCATTCAGTAATAAAAAAAATATCTAAACTCACGCTGAACACAGCTGTCATATGAAATGTTGACAGACCCATGCACAATTGCCAATTACATATTGCTTGTCACTTGCAGACTGCATGGAAAAATCAGTTAAAAAGTGAAATCTGACATACTACCAACTTACGAGTTGAGGCACTCTCCGTTATCCGGTAACAGTTTGAGCGCCCTGTAGAGTTCCACAGTGGTTGGGGTGGCTATCCTATGCATCTGTGGGGACTGCTTAGGCGTTGTTTGTAACCCAACTGGGGAAGTCTCGGGAGATGAAGCACCTAGGTTGGGACCTGTAAAGTGATAAAGATAAGGCTCAATGTAAAAATGTGTGATTTTAATTGTTATGTCAATACTTGTCCATCACATCCTGTATCCAGTAAATTTTCAATGAGGACTATCTGCTGTTCATCAATTCTCCATTCCTTTACTATGTGAGAGGGCGCTGTTAATCGGCTACAAATGATCGCAACAATATTGACACCAATCCAAACAAACATGGCAAAATGCAGGATGCGATGTGACTTTTTATCTTTGTAGGGGAACTCACTTATTGCTAACTTTCCGTTTTTTCATCTCAACATGTAGTTTTTGTATAAAACTGTATTGTAGAATATTTTAGCAGGTTAATTCTTTCACTATTTTTAACACACCTGACCACTTTACGGCATCCTTTATTCAAACTTTTGAACAGCTAAACATACTACCACATGGGTAAAAATATTTTTACAAGCATGAAAAGCACAAAAATAAAAACACACCAAAAATACATGTATCATGGTCAGGACTGCTAGTGTCGCCTGTCGTCGCGGTTCGTGAATAATAGGCCTCATATGACTTTTGACCTTGATATGTGACCTTGGACCTCATAAACAAATGAGGGTCTGTGTGTAATATCTATACACCAAGTTTGGTTCCAATTGAACTTCAACTTTTCAATTGAGGTCAATTTTACATTTTCAGCCTATCTTACAACTTGACCTCACATGACCGTTAATCTTGGTATGTGACCTTTGACCTCATCAACAAATGAGGGATCCCATTCACTGACCTCTACTCATGGATAGCGGGTCTGAGTCGCCGAGTGAAACAACAGGAAGTTGCTTTTCACCTTGGCAATATGGCGGGAAACAATGCATACACCTTGTCATAAATTAAAGGAATTTTGTTCAACAATAGAACATCTGTGTGGAATATGTGCACCAGCAAGTGTATGCAATGTTTCCTGCCATATTGCCAAGGTGAAAAGCAACTTCTGTTGTTTCACTCGGCGACCATTCAACTGTGCGGCAGCCCGCTATCCATGTGTTGAGGTCAGTGATCCCATGTTGCAACTATGACTCAAGTTTGGTTTAAAATCCATCAAAGTATGTGGATATTGCAGGCAAATTTTAACCCCTTTTCACAACAGACAACAACATACTACAACATTAACAGACTAAAACAACAGTGGACAAAGTGATTCCAGTATGTCGTCCTGTCTTAACATGCGCATAGCCAGGGGGTGCAGAGGGCGCGTGCACCCCAGGGTTCATTCCACAACATGTAAAATCAGCCTATTTCGGCTATTAGAGGTCCTTCCACACCCCGGGGGGCCAGCTCAAAAAGCCAGGTCTGGATATGCCAGTGCGTAAGGCAGGCAACACAATAAAAACACACAAAAATTATATATGACTTACTGTTGGCTTTGCTGATTGACCTTGGTGGTCTCAGCGGAGGGGACGTGAAGCTACTACTACACTACCAGGGTCCAACATCAGCTGCTGTTGAAGGAAGTTAGACCTATCCCCTCAATCTCCTCCCTCTGTGGACCAAGAAATGACAAAAGTCGCTTTGAATGAAAAGCTGGTGAGAAGTACGTATTCTATGACAGTGAATGCTGTGGCTGTTAAATTAAGCACTATTCTACATTGAACCAAACTGAAATCAGTAATACATGCATTAGTATGGCTACATCTAATACCAGTTGTTATAAACACTGATCATAAACATAAATGTGTTGTTTGTATTAAAAAGAAGGACAGGGGAATTAGATGAAAACAAACAATTAGAAGGAGTGATTATGTTTTCTGGGAGTATAATGTACTTTTTTAAAGGTTTATTTTCTAATCAAATTATGTGTTGTATTCATAGGTACAGTCACACACGCATGCACTCATGCACACGCACAACCGCACGCACACACACATCTATCTGCATAATCCAAAAGGAAGGTCTTCAAATGGAAATACAATGTTGCAAATGTTAAAGATTACCCAGCATATCTTTGGTTTATTTTCAGACATATCACCCTTAATCTGATTTTCACAGCATGCAGCCATATTCAAAGAAACCATCACAATATGAACTGTTTGAATCCATTTATTGTATAAATAGACTATTTGCACGATCCCATAATGCATCTCGTTTGGCCCAATTTCCCCCGGGAAAGTTGCGACAAGCCCCTCCAAGCTGCTAAAACATACGGTTCTATCGTAAACAATACTAGAAAACTATTTAAAATTTTTTTCGCTGTGACGGTTGTACAAATGATGTCAATCGTCCGGCAGGTGACAATTAGGGAGGGCACGGTTATGATCGAAAAAATCCACTTTTGTTGTAAATTTTCAACACCAGTGCCTCAGTTGTTTTTTTGTTCATATTATATTCTTCTACATTCCTATAAGAAATGTACTTGTCTCGTGTTTTTAGAACCCGGTTTTGGCGACGTTAACAAACCAAAATTTTTTGTAAACATGAACTCTGGTACAAGTCCCCCCCGGTGGAAATGGGCCTACAAAACCACGTGCATTATGGGGATCGTGCAACTCGTTTATTGACAAATTGGACAAAGACTGTTAGGGATGTACCATTAGATTTGATGGTGCTGCTAGTGTCTGAAAATGAAATTGGTTGCACCAACTTAAAAATTTAAAAAAGATTGATCTGTTGTACTAAAAAAATTATACATGCTGTAACAATAAATGGTCACTTTACAAGTAAACGATTCAAGGGCAAATATAAAACTCCGACCCCCAGTCCCCAACTTGAAATCTTATGGTGTGTCCTTAATGCATGCACATTAAAAGCAGTGGCATAAAATAAGCCTATATCCAATGACATCTAAACATCAATATGATCTAATAATAGTCGTCATTCCATGGCACAGTTCAGTACATTTTCCTTCACAGTGTATTTGAAATACAACCCCCTGGTTTTTGGGTATGATATACGATCCCATAACACACAGCTATTAGATTAGCACAAATCTAATACAAACTCACTGAACTGTGTCCGGGGAAGAGTAATATAGCTCAACGAGTCATGTAAGAACAGTGTGTTCCTAATTACTCGTAAGGAATGCTTGCTTACCTCTCTCCGATGTTGATGTAACAAATTGCATTGTCTTAGGCAGATGCATAAACCTCCCATAAATATAATTCCCACATAAATATATTCGATTTCGATCACCCTGCCTTAATTACGACACCCCCCCCCCAGTGTGTCATACCCACAATCCTCATCCTCTTTTCGTCTTACCCTAGACAAGGATATACATCCTGCAGGGGGCGGGAGGGCCGGAAATACAATCGAGAAGTAAGCAGCCATTCCGTACGAGTCATTAGAACACCACTGTTCTTACATGACTCATATCAGAATTGCTGACCTTCAATCCGATGTTTATGTAACAATTTGCATTAACATCGCCAGATTAGCACTGGTACTAGGAGGCGGTGCAGATGCAAACACGTCACACCTGGTTGCGTTGATCGAAAAGTATATGAATATGAATTGCATAGCAATTCACGAAGTAGTAAAGCAGCGCAAGTCACCTGCCAATACCATAGATGAAACCTCAGCACAAACCACTTCTAAGAGAATAATTCCCGCTGGCCCCCCCCCCCCTGAAAGAGTGTCTCCTGCCAAAAAAAACGGCCAGATAAGCGACTACCTAGAGGAGACGTCACACGAAACCAGCACGCCCTCGTGCACAACCACACGGCGCATACTGGAGTTTTACCTCCCAAGTATTGAGGGTCTACAAGGCTTCAGAGCAGTTCGAGCCATTAGACCCAATCCGCCAACGCCCTCTGGGCCCATGACTGGCCGAGAGGAAGGGTCCATCATCGCCTGTGAGCGGAGACTGATGAGGGCGGAAAGAGCGGTTCCACATCCTCAGACCCTCTACGGCCACAGTAACTCTCGAGAACCCGCACAGCTAAGGCCAGAAGACATTAGTCATCAACTGTTCCTAATCAGCCAGCCCACCATATCCCACGCACTTGAGCCCCAAGGGCAAGCGCGTGCGAGGAGCGGAAAAAAGGAAATCCTGCAATGCCGACATAAGCCCACGCCGATTCAAAATCTCTAATCTAGACGAAGCCTACCCCGGGGAGTAAGCCTTCAGTATAGTACAGCACCCCAAGTGTATCAAGATCTCCACCAGAAGTGAAAAAGGCCAACCAGAAGATTGACCCCATTCCGTGGAACATCCAATAGTCATACTATCCTATTCATCTGACATGAAAAAGCCTCAGACGGACACTCGCATTCGCCCCTGAGACGTGACCACCTCAACCGAATGATCATACACGTTTTGAAAGGGTTGCTGACAAAGAAATTCTCAGCAAAAAACGTCGGAGGAGGACCCGATCAACAGTACCAGCTCCACATTTACCCAAGGCCTACCTAAACAACTGATGAGGCAGCCAGGAGAGTACGAGAATCTAACAACAGATTTCCGAAAACTCAAAGTCTAAGGAATATCGCCGGTAAAAGGGGCATTGGCACCGAATGCCCTATCCCCCCAACAGCTTCCCCTATCAACGATGACTTAAGGTGGACGCAACCGCGAATGGGGAATCCAATTAGGCATGACAGAGGAAAAACCCTAAGTGGATAAAGAAATCCCAGCTGGACCTTAGAGCAAAACATCTCTGCTACGTGCAAATAGGATTGTTCCATGATAAAGAGATCCCTTTGGCCCTTGGAACAACTCATCATATCCTGGCAGGCTGGAACATCACAGTAATAGAATATTGTTAAACCAACCCAGCCCCAAGGACACAAAAGATTCCACACTTTATCAAGCTGAGAATGATTGTTTACTAAATCCATTCTGCAGCACTATTCCAGACCAAGATGTGGAACTATTAACTATATTTAAATCATGGAAAGGTAAATGAATACAATATAGTCTATCCAACACCATGTAACAGAAACCTGCATTCGGGCGGGAAGACTAATTATCAATCCGAGCCTAGATGTAAAATAATCTAATAGTATAGTATAATCCCCTTCCATGATCAGCACAAACCAATCCAGACCTAGATAGACTTGGAGTGATAACCCCCTTCAACAATATATATTATTGAAAGCACAAGTGATGAAAATAATAAGTCCATGTCCATTGAAAAATCAAATGACTCATTATCAACCCAATCATCCATCCCATGCAGAGAGATTGATAGGTTGAACCTGTCATTCAAAATAAAGGCAACACATCCCGCCGCGGGCGGCCGTGAAGTGCCTATAACGGAGCAGAGAATCCCTGCTATAGCGTTAGAATAAACCCCCCGCGGGGATCGGGCAAAAAGCCCGAACGCGCCGAGAGGCCGGCGGCTGCGTCCACAACACGGCTTAGTAGAGATTAAAAGCCGCATCGCATCCTGACACACTTCCGATAGAATAGCAGGGGCGTTAGACTTGGCCGAGTCTTCCGACACAGACCTTAGGCCCAAAAGACGAAATTAATCGTCTAACATTTCATCTATGGTATCCATCGCCAAGATGGCGATCGGCTACCCAAACCCTGATCGAAAGCGATCATCAGCGATGAATATGGCCTAAATACAGGCGGAATCCCGACACCGTACAATTTAGGCTACTGTACTGACAAATTACTCGCCAATCGGTCATCAATCACATACTGTATTTTCATGCCAAAATAGGGGCGAACGAATATCCGAACTTCGAATCAACAGCGATCCGAAGTTATGAATACAAGCGTAAAAACGGAAGGCACGGCAGAACAGCTCCCGTACCGGTAAAATACTGACTACATATCGTCGTGAAACGCCGGCTAAAGACACCGGGCCTTTTATTGCTAAAAGGAATTGATTCCAAAGCGCCATCGCCATAATTTAAAGAACCATAGCCTAGTGATCCAATTTTTAGGTCCTACCAAAGACCGACTCCAAAGGAATCATATCAGACGTGAGTAGCAGGATTAAGACCCGTACGCACACGCCCCGGGGAGATGGTATGGGGAGGAAGACATCATCCCACCCGGTGGGCACAACCCCGGCGGGCTCAAAAGCTCGGTTTTGCGTTTGTGTTTGTTATTAAAAACACCGCATCAAACCGGACCCAGGCGGGGTCCTGCCCGGAAGCAACGTGCGACTATCTAAAGAGGCTGCAAACGCCTAATAAAGACGTAAGCCGCCACGAAGAACCGGATTGAATGGATGAAATCGAGTCCACCACCGGAGCGACAACTAACGTGGAATTTGAATCCAAAAAGGGTAGCATCATAAAAGGATATGATGCCACCCATGAAGCGCGAACCGCTACCACCAGTGAAGGCGGCAGCTATGCCCCGAGCATCCGGTGTGGTAGGAATACCCCGACACCTGCTGTCCCGAGGAACGCTTTGCGAGCAAGCTCCGCCCAAGGCAGCAGAGGACGACACCCAGAAGGGGTGCACAGTCCCGGCGGATGGGTTCCGTTCCCCGCAACGAATCAATCACAACCCACAGGATATGTCCTTGTTTAACGAACGACACGGGCTTAACACACAGGCCAGGTATCATCTGGTATATTAAACTATGCTCCCATCGTCGCCGAATCCCATCCCGGAGGATTGAGGCGATTAAGGGCGAGACCTACACCACAGTTACCTAAACAACTACCCGCAAGAAAAGAATACGGGTATAGCCAAAGCCCGTGGATGTACTGGTCTATATGTATGCTCGTATTATTATTAAAAGCAAGTAATGAACGAACACTACACCGTAATAAAAATCAACTACCACTGTGTGCCCGCAAATTAGTCACACCGCAACCTCCGCCTACACCCTCGCCCCGAACAGGGACAAAAGAGGGTGTATACCGCAAGAATAACTAAGACAGTCTTCCACAAATTGTCACCTTTCAGCATACTCCAGCGCCGATTACCGATTGTCCACGGTGCTGGAGTTGGAGGTAGCAGGAGACCGTGAATGACCTATGACAGAGAGTAACATCCCCGACATCACCCGTTTTAAACTATGATCAAAACCGGGTTGACCCCTGCCGACACGTAGCAATACGACACTAGGAAACCCCAGCGGGAGGGCCAAAACCATCCTAGCTTGCCAACACCCCCCCCACCGCCCTGTGTTACTAACGGGCATGCCCGTGCGCACCCCCCCTTTTTTTCCGCCAAGCCAATCCAGGCGGATCGGCTCCACGGCATGCAGGTGCTGGTATATATACGCGCGGCAGTGGATGCGCTACTGGTATCCCCAACATGCTTCGAGCCTACAGAGTCAGTTCCCCGTTCACAGATGCCCGTTGATCCCTAAGAATAGGTATTCAGCTCCCTGTGAATAGGCATTGTCTCGCGTCTCGATTCTAAATCCTGAGATGAATGGTCTATTTGTATCGCTAAAGATCCCCCTGATAGTAATTTAGCCATGGACCGACATCACAAATGGAAAACGAAATGAGACCTGCTCAGCCGAAATCCTGCTGCAGGGACCGAGCCATCAGGGGGGAGACCAGCGCAGTAAAAGCCCACAAATCACCCGTAAAGAACGAGACAATGCCGTAGGCTACACGCCGGCAAAATCTCTACTCTCGAACCTTACCCCTTGTGATAACTCCCCTTTTTAACTTATTTCTACTGAGAAATTAGCACGGCCCATCAACACGAGGTTTCGATCCGTAGAAGACTCCTCCACCGCTAAAATCCCCCGAAGGGATTTGAGGCACCGTTTGTGACCACGAAGCAGGGGCCAAGCCGACTAGTAGAGCAGCCCCGCCCGCTTAAATGGCCAAACCTCCTTCCGCCAGAACTCCCCGCGTGAGCGACTGCGTAATGAGTTGAGCCAGCGTAATTGAGCCAGATAATCGCCCGTACTGAACAGGCAAGCTTGGCCCAATAATCGCTGCACACCCGTCCAGCATACATTGATTGGGTCCCATGAATGGTGCATTCAAAACGATGAATGGGTATTGTCTCGAAAATCGACCAGCAAACCCCTCAGTGAATGGTCCCTTTGTTTGGGTCTAATCCGGGATTCAGACCAGGGACCAGCACCGAGGAGATTCGCCCGGGTCAAATCTCCCCAGCCGACATCACCCCTGTGATGATGAAGGCAAAGGCATCGAGACCAGCACAGTAAAAGCCCGTAAATCGCCCTATAGATATGAGGAAGAATGCCCGACGTTCGCCGTGTGGGTTTTCGCTGAAGCACGGCCGTGCTTGCAGCGGAAACCACCACCGGTAGACGCTGCCCGGAGGGCAGCGTCGCCGTTCGCGGACCCCTGAAGGACACAACCACCTCAGGTGACGGTGGACACCCTAGCGGTGATCTCCGTATCGGTAGGGTACCGAAAACGTTGACAACACGCATAGTATCCAGCCACTCTACGCACCCCTGGGGCACGGGGCACTGACACTACACCGGGCGGGTGTGAACCCTCTAAACGGCGGGTGAACCCCCGCCGCTGAACAGTCAGCGGATGAACTCCCTGTAACGGCAATGGGTACTATAGCGGTGGAATTGTGATCGGTGGGTACAGAAGACGGCTACCACGCGCCAAGTATCCTATCAGTCAAACGCACACCGGCCGGCGCGGGGCGACTGACAAGAACCCGACCCAAAGGCCTGTGTAACGGGGTGAACAATCCGCTTACCATCAGCGGAGGAGCTCCTCCGTCATTACCGGTCAAAATCCCTACACCGTCCAAGTTATACCGAAGGGACGAAAATCCAAGGATATACCCAGGTCCAACTCCTGAGCAAACCAGGTGCAATACCAGAGACCGATACGAACGGCGCACCTATTCGCCACGGAGTAGGACAAGCGGGTATCAGCATGGGTGTGGGTCCCGTCGACGGCGACTCGGTCGAACAATTCACGTACAGGCCGAGGCTTATAAGGGAAACAAACCGTCCTGAGCACGCACCAAGGTGGGGATACCCGAATACAAAATTACTAAGTTAGATAGAAAATTTAGATCAAAGCACTCCAAACAATCCTATCAACTCCGTAATCAAAGGCCATAACTCGTTGACATAAGGGACTGCAAGAAGCAGATAAGGAAACTAGGTTAGATAAACCCACAAGTGTACCTCATTGTGTGAAGGAGATGATCGTGCTAAGTAAATTACAAAATGTAAACAAAACGGGCCGCCATTTTGAAAACGAGAACGAAAAAAAGTGCCAAGCCCGCTTACACATTACAATCCGCACAAGCATTGTAATCACAAAATACACGGTAAATATATAATATATATAAAACACATATAATAGATAGTGGGGAAATAGGACTATCGATATGAACGTGGCTGCAGTGCCACGCCCTACGCTAGTCGGCTAGGGTTGTGACATTATGCGGTTTGTTGTGACAAAACCAACGCAAAGTCAAGTATAAAGTCTTATTAAAATACCGGACCTTCGCAAACGAAAAAATGACAAAACTACAGTCACAGGGACGTAATAAATGACATTAACAGATTTTCACAAGATTCAGGGCACCACGTAGCTAAAATCTGACCAAAAATTCGACAGAATTCAGAGGTTAAATCAAAACGTTAACAATATTGTCGAATTCCCAAGACGAAAACGAGGAAGAGGATTGGGGGTATGACGTACGTGGGGCGGGGGTGTCGTCACACAGGGTGATCGAAATGAATATATATTATGTGGGAATATTATATAGGGGAGGTTCTGCATCTGCCTAAAGGACAAAGCAATTATGGTACATAAAATCGATTGAAGGTAAGCAGTTCTGTTATGAGTCAATGACACTTCTCAATCCCATTTGGACAGTTCAGTAACTGTCAATAACCAGGGTATTGTGAAAATACACCCTGGTTTATTGGGTAATCGTGTTAAATCCCAGAATACACAGGTCAGTTCATATTAGTACATAAAAGTAAAACACACTGAGGCGGTCCGTTGGTGGATGAGCTAATGTAAGTCAGACGGGAATCAGAATTCTCTAATTCTCACGTGAATAATTCTTGTACACTCAGATACCAACGCCAAGCTTAACTATGTACTGAATCAAGCTGCGATTCCCTACAGTGCATGTTTTGACAAATCACAGTTCACCACTGCGGTTTCTCCAACAGCACAACGTACTGACTCACCTGACTCAGCCCACATGGGGGCGTTTGTACCAGAGTGTTTAATAATTTCATGCTGACTGTATGTAGCTAGCTGCAGTAAGCATAATGCACCACAAAAAAATAAATGGGAATGGTGAACTTACAATCCTGCATTGTAAGTGTGAGAGAGACATCCAAAAATTGGTGACGGATTCGGTATAAGCATTCAATTTAAAAGATGCGAGATTGTTGTAATAAATGGGATGCAAGGAACATAGGTGTGGACTATTAATAAAACTTTTAAGTTTTTTAATTCCTTCAAGAACACTATCATACTATCATGGATTTGAAAAATATTTGCAATTGCAGAATACTTCAAATGAAGGATAAGTCTGTAGAAATTCTCATACGTTTAACTTTTCAGCTTAGAATTGAAGAAAGGAAAAAACGGCATTGTTCCAAGATATACGATTCTCCATTCATTAACGTGTTGTAGTAAGTGTTCGTTCGTACAGTAATGACTTAAAATCTGCCGATTCTGTCCTTTTAGGTTGCTTCTTTCTTATCATTTGCAGGGTATGTTAGGATACTCTGTTACGTGTTACGTACATTTTGCCTAAAGCGATTTTGATGATTTTTCGATTTGCTGATTTGCCCTCACTATAGTGTCCTTAAAAGCTAATATGAACTGCATATAAGTTTTATGAATTCAAGCAATGGTGCTATACGGTAGACAAATAGCTTCATAATGATGGGTTTATACTGACTGCCAGATGTCTGCCAGCACTAATCTTTCTAACATTGCTTTACACACCAGGGCTGGTATTCTGACAGGGAGACTACCTTTATGACCTGGGTTTAAACCAGGGTTAGTCCTACCAAGAAGGGACCTTTTTTCCTTTCAACATACTGTGAAATTTCAATGTAAACGCTGAGAAAAATGCCTCATGGAATGGGCTGAAACAGCCCATCCATAAGAATTTTCTCCCCGTTACAGCACATTTTTTTTAATTAAAGAGTATTTTGTAAGAAAAAAGGTCCCCTCTTGTAGGACTAACCCTGGTTTAAACCCAGGTCTAAGTTAGTCTCCCTTTGATGAATTACCACCCAGCTGCATAAAGCACTACTCATTGTTTAAAGGCACTATCAGTGATTTGCTAAATCAGAAAATCGAAAAAATCGTAAACACGTGATTTTTTTCATTTCTGTAAACAAGTCGGTTACTTAACATAACTAGGCCTACACGTAATATGACCAAAAGCAGCCTAATAGGACAAACTCAGATATTTTAGTCATAACTGTCTGTACGGACACTTTCAGTGAATGGAGATTATATCTTTGAATACTGCTGTTATCTTCCTTTTTATCAGTTTTACAGATGGAAAAAAAATAACTTATGAGAAGCTACAGACTTATCCTACACGTGTAAACTCCTGCAAATTTCAACTATTTCGGGCGGATCAATGATCGTGCCTTTAAAAGCATGTTCTAAGGCCATCTTTGTCAACTCTGTCAATTAAGTTTAAACACACCATAAGCATCTTTCTAGTCAATGCCAATGTAGGTTTTTCTATTTTCTTTTGTATAAAACACTTTAAAGACACTATCAGTGTTGCACTCACTCAATCGAAAAAATCATCAAAAATCAGATTTTAGCATGTACGTCCGGTACAGGTATCCTAACATCACCTGTAAATGACATGACCATAAGCCAATAAGAAGGAACAGAATCGATATTTTAGTCATTACTGTACTGTCCGAACGACACTTACTACTACAACACGTAATGGAAGGAGAATCGTATCTTGGAACACTGCCTTTTCTCCTTCTTTCTCCTTTTCTTTTTCTTTCGATTCTACAGCTGGAGGAAAAGGTAACTTATGATAATTATACTTATTCTTCCACTTTGAAGCTATTCCTGCAAAATTTCAGATATTTTTCAAATCACTGATAGTGTCTTTAAGGAAAGTAATGCAATAGGTGGGTGCTGTTTGAATTACAGAATTGGTCAAAAAGTAACAATATATTAACACACATGACATTTTTTTTCAGCATTTTGGGAATTGGCAACCGCACCCTATTACAGTCTCACCACGTCTCTATCTCTGTTCAGGGACGTCAGCATGAGATTGTTGGTTGCAAGAGTAATCCGCTCGTAGCTGACTTGAAGCGACAGCGATTTTACGCACGCACACAAAGACTGCATTTCTTGACGCAGATGTAAATGTTATGACATCACTGCACAGAGGAAGAGACATGGACTTAGAGTGTTGTTAAAAGTAGGTGCTTTAAAGCAAGACAACCCTGCTTATTAGTACTACAATGTGGAAACAAATAATGTGTAAACAAGGGAAGGTTAACTGTTTATAATCCAGCCAAAAAATGCTTTTAAAGTTGACTCAGAGATTTCAGAATATAATTTTTAAATATATTAATTAAAAAGTTCAACTAGAACAAACGATGTCACCTTGAAGCTCAATTCTAAAGTTTTTGAGATGAATCGGATTTTTCGTTTTGATGCAGTAGACATTTATGTGTAGTATAACAGTGCCATAGGAATCTGTGTATAACAAATTTCCGGATCCGGAATTTTTTAAACAAAGATGTGATTTTCTATATGAGGGGCTTCGATTTAAGCTTAGCTATTTCACACAGTGGAGTAGTATATGGACAAGCATATGTACATGCAAAAAACACAAGTTTGTTTGAAAATTGATGGGCGCCCTCATTTGGGGAATCTCTGATCGGCCTTTAATACACCTAAAAATGTTTGTCTCAGAAACCACTTGGTAAAACTGAAATGTGCTTTGTTTTTAAAAATTTACCTAATTTTTGATAAGTTGAACAAGTTAAGCACTTTTCAGCATTTCATTTTATTTTTTGCCCACTGTTTTGTTGCCAAATTTTTATTTCCCTTGAAAAGGGTAAATTGATTTTGGGTTTCTGAGACACTTTTTCTTGGACATATTATTATTATTATTACAAAGCATTTGATATGGCGCTCTACAGAAGAACACAGCGCCTATTCATAATTCAATTTACAAGACAAGCAACACCAAGTTTCCACTGCATTTTGATTCTTAATTTCCAGTTTTTTTATCCCCCCATACTGGCAAAAATTATATGAAATTTCAATTTTCATGCATGTAAATTGCAGGTTTTTCAAATCATCTTCTCTATTTTCCAGTTAAGTGTGAACTCTGAACAAATATTATCTAGTTTTAAAGGAATAATCCACAGCTTCATTGAAATATTTTAAACCAACTTTTTTTCAATTACCAAAAAGGTAAATTTTGGCATGTGGAAAACCGTTTGAATGTGAGAGATATATGTTTGGCATATGGAGTTCGGTACTACTGTCCTTGGCCAGGTTCTATAGAAGTAGGTCACATGTACTTTTATGTCTGTATACCACCAAATGTGCATGTAAGTAGTTAGGATATTATGTTGCCGGAGCCACTTATTTTCTTGAATAAAAAACAAATGTTCTTCCAACATTGTATTATGCTCTGTGTAAGGTTGCACAATTTTGATTCCAATTTTGTACTTTTGGATTTGATTTCCAGCCTAAACCTACTATTTGTTTATTTGGTCATGTATTCTGAGCTGTTTTATGCCTAATTTTGCAATTTTGCATGAATACATTAAAAACATATGGCAAGTAATATGCATTCAAATATGCATTTAAATATAAATTCCCTGGTGGAGGAGGAGTGAAAGGTTGAAGGTAGAACAAGATTACCTATGTGACCTATGACATGATAATTGTCAACTCATCTCAGCTCCCCCACCAAAAGATTGTCACCAACTTTGATATGGAAGTTACTTTTCATATGAAAGCACTTTAGAGTTTACCTAAAAAAATTGACAATGACATTATTTGACCTCTAGATGACCCTTGACCTTAAAATCATTAACTTATCCCAGGTCTCACTTTTCAAAAGATTATCATCACCAATTTGGATGATAATGAAGTCCGACTTCAAATAAGAGCATGTTACAATTTACCTAATCAAATTTGACATGACCTTATTGCACCCTAGATGACCTTTGACCTGAAATGAGTTGACTTACTTCAGGCCCCAGAATTTTTGAATTAGCATAGGTCAGCTTACACCAAGGCAACTCTTTTAAGCATACATGATTGGACAGCTGGAAATTGCATTATTGAAACAACATCAAAGCATATACGAATGCTTTCATTATTTTAGCCTACAGGTCCAGACGTAGGACAGAAGTTTTTGTCATTTCAAAAATCATCTTGATAGTTTCATACTACTAATCCAGACATGGCAAGGTTCTGTCATTTACTATCAGAAGTCATATCCCCACCAGTCAATTTCTTATTTATCATCTCTCCGAACAGTTTTCCGCATACTTTGCATTAAAGCACTAATGGCACTTTTTTGAAAGAGCGAACCATTTTCAAATTTGATATTTTGGCACATTACGTTGGTAATTGTCATAAAACTAACCTGTGGAACCGAGAAATATGCTAAAAATTCGTATTTATCATAAAATAAGCGATTTTGTGATTAGAATTGGATCCTAGAATTGGACTACTGCAGATTGGAAATGCTAAGTTTATGTCCGTCCATGATGAAATAGTACCACCTCGAGAAAATAACCTCTAACTTGACTTACCTGAATCAATAAATAATGAATGAGCGGAGACACGTACATGACCCTATTTTCCGGCTATTTCACATTGGAAGGCGTTTCCAGCGGCCGCTGTATTATTATCGGAGATTATCCGATAATAATTATTCCAATTACAAAATTCCTTCGTTTGTGAGACACAGATATTTTCGCACTTAACCATCGACAGGTATAGTTACAAGCCATTACGCATGCAACCGTGTAAAAAACTCCATTTTTTAAACCAATTGGGGCGTAAAGATTTTTTCAAAAATGAAAAGGTAACTGAAAAGTGCTTTTTCATAAATTCCTAATTTAATTTTAACTGCAATATGATGAAACAATGGACTATAGCTTTAAAATAAACTTGTCAAGGTCCCCCCAAAATAGGGTCATCTCAAAGCTCCTGTGCACATTAAAGAAAATCCCCACATTTATCTAACAGCAGCTTGTTTTTCCAAATTCCCCCGAAATTTCACCTTTTCATCAAACGCTCACAAATCAATCACGTCTCACTTATTCATGTCTGTACCTAGCTGCTGGGGGTCTACCTCCGCCATCAGTCTCTGCAACACATCATTTGTAATTTTGATATAAAAAGTATGGGTATATGCCAGCGGAATGGATATAATGCACTACGATAGTCTAACAAATACAGCCCCGCGTGCTTGACACTTTTCCAAGTAGACGCAAAAAGCGAGTAATGGTTACATTTTTTGAGATAATTAATTTCTAGTTCCAATATCAGACTGATATCATCTGGGGGGAAATTGCTAAGATGCTTTTTGCACCTCAGCTACAAAACGGTACAACAGTGATATTTTGATTTCAATTGCTAGTGGCAAAAACTTGCGCATGCAGAGAATAGCTATGTTTCAGTCGGGGGTTGACAAATTGGCAGCATTTAGGTTACAATTCGGGGGGTAAAATTCGTTAATAAGGCTGTGGCTGACAACAAATTGCAAGCACCACATTACAATAATGGGGTAGTGAGGAATGGATTGATTTGATTAATTGTAGGAAATAAATTTCACAGCAATTCGCATTAAAAACATCTGTTGCAAGGCCAAGAAAAAATTTTACACCAATTCTCAAACTCTTGAGAGATTGACTCAAAGTTTGAGATGCACCTTTCTTTCTTGCCTCAAGACAATTACAACACAATCCAATTTCTTCATGGGAGTTACCTTTGAAGTACTATTAAGTACCTCGGAGTACCCACCCGCCAGGGTACCTTACCGCGACCTCGCCGGTCCGCAAAGTTGGGTAATCATCCACCTAGTTACACACTCAATTAGCTTACCCACATATACAAACAACCCACCATGACTTGCGTACTCAAGGGTACTCCCATGCAATGAGCTTGTCTTTGTTGTATTATTTTAGTAATTTTAAATCCATTATTACATTTTGGTCACATTGTTATAATGTTTTACACAAAGGTCATTTATAATAGGGGGGTTTTGGTGATCTCAACTCAAATATAGATGGTTATTACGCTTGAAATGAGCATAAAGAGTAAACAACAATGGTGTTTGGCGCCCTCTATGGTCTAATGTGCTGCCTACAAGGCAGCCGTAGGGGAGTACCTGTGAGGGACTCCCGTGGAGTAGCCGCAGAGTATCCACTACTAGGTGGCTTTACATGGGTACCTGTCAGTCACCTAGCAGGCAAACTGCAGAGTACACTATCGGATGGGTACTGCTAAGTAAACAAGCTGCTATCCAGCCAAGTGGTTTGTATACTTCACAGTACTTAGTTTGTAGGTAGTGCATCAATAGTGCATCAATGGGGTAAACCCTTTGGAATAGAGCTAAGAGTACCCATGAAGTAGCCTAATCTCTGGTTACACCATGAGTAGAAATCTTGCTGTGTAACCAACCCGCACGAGAATCAAAGCGATGCAATTACCCGTCAATACCGGTCGGAAATTGATTCTCATTGCTTCTCGGACTTTAACAACTATTTGCTTTTGTGAAAATGACTCTCACTGCACCTCGGACTGTTTCCCCGCAGGAGGTGAATGATTCTCATTGCTTTTCGGACCGTTTCCCGCAGAAGGTGCCTTGATCCTCATTGATTCTCGGCCGCTAACGACTTTACGCCACTTACTCCGGTGCCGGGAAACGTCCGAGAATCAATGAAAAGCAAAATTTGTTTCTCATCGATTCTCGTACGTCAAAAATGAAAAAAAAAAAAAGATTCTCATTGATTCTCGGACGATATTTGGGGAAACCCCCGGTGACGTGTTAGGGTTAAATCAAGACTACTGAAACTATGTACAAGACTACTATTCTAAGTACATCTCAGTGTATACCTCATGACCCAGCCTTATGGCAGCTTCTGTGAAGCTCCTCCGCTCCTTCTCAAAGGTGGCCTTCTGTTGGTAGAACAGTTTCTTCTCGTCTGCAAGGCTTTCCTTCTCGTCCAAGAGATGGGAGTCCCGTAGAAACGACACCAAAGTGTCGTCTACCTGGTTGTCTTGTACAGACTGCATGTACAAAACATTGATGAATGAACAATGCTAATTCTTAGCTTAGATGTGATGGGAATATATTGAAATACTGAAAGAATAATATCGTTAGACTAGAAAATTCTACCGTTTTGTTTCGACCTACTTCAAATTTCTGATACAATGCTTGTCATCCTGACAATGATATATTAATCGTTTGGGAATGAAACTAATTCACTTCTTCACTATGATCAATTTTGAAGTTCCACCTGTATATATTAAGTCTACAAATTGAATTGAATTAGAAAAGAGGAAACTCTAACTAAGCAATACCAATGTAGGATGAATTCATAACATTACCCCATTATACCATACTTTACAAATGCTTCAGTTGGAAATAGAATCAAAATACTTTTACTTTTGGTTAGAAGGGGGGGTAGTCATTTTGAATTTGGGATTTTTTTTCCTTTACTAAAACCCACCACAAAACATGGATGACATCTGGAGAACATTTTTGAATATAAAAATTTAATATGATTTCGAGTCGTACACTTTTGAGGGGGGTTGATAGTCAGTGCCAGTCAGATCTGCCCAAGAAGTGCACCGTGCAATGCATGTCTAAAAAACATTTAAAAGGGGGCGGGGCACTTGTGCCTTTCAACTTTGTTTCTATGCTTTAACCAACAACAATATCCATTGTGATTAAATAGATGTTTAGAATAAGTTTCAAGAAAGATTTTTTAATTCGATCTCCAACTGCTGGTCCAGTTTCCAAATGAGAATCATGCTTTGAAATCCCTCAAAAAAAGATGAGAGCCCAATTCAAACAAGAGTCATTCACAAACTTAATACTAATAACCTTTTCAGAACAACATGCATGCTCTAAATGAACCCCTTGAAATGATTATGCTAAAAATCAACATGAGTGCAGAAGAAATGATCCTAATAACATTAACCTTGTTTACTTGACTAATTCAGAAAACCGCATACTTCCAAGTGAACCTCTTTCCAGGCACGAAACATGACTCACTCAAAATCTATACCCCACCCGACTCTTAAATTGAGAGTGACGGAAACGGTTTACTGCAAGTGTATTTTACATGCAGTTCTCAGTTGGCAATTCGCCCTATCTCCATGCGCTGTGAATTTGGAAGACGTTTCATATAGAAATCCCAAGTATGCAAATGAGGTGTTGCCATTTATTCCGTCAAGTGCTACTGCACAAGATCATACAGCATATAACGGAATCAATTGGCAATACCTCATTTGCATAAATGGGACTTCTATATGAAAGGATTACCGTAAATTTCACAGAAACCTTGCAAATCTTGGAATCCTGCAAAAGGGGGGGGGGGCTTGACAAGTCCCCACATATTTCTTCCTGTTACAGAGTCTGATACCACTGGGAAACCGACAAAATTTGCAAAGCATCATGATGAATGGGGGAAATGTCAACAGACAATTACAAAATATGCATGCCTAAATATGAAGATTATTCAAGAACTTTTTTCTTGGTACATGAACTGGTCCCATTTGGGATAAGCGCAGATTGTTGAAAGTCACGAACCATGAAATATGCAATAGCGTCACTCTAAAGTCTAGGCTAACAAAATCGATCACCCCAAAACCTTTGAAGTGAGTAATGTATCATGAAGCAAGCAAACACATCAAACATGACTGGTGTAGTTGCAGTGAATGCATGTTTTTTAATGGAAAAAACAGACAATCTTTGCAGTTTGAGCGAACACAACTTCAAACCCATTTTCCTGCTCTGTAAACATACCAAACTCCCAAACTATGATGCATTGAGTGAGCTTGTATGTAAACTACATCAAATCTGTCCATGCATTTGCAGATTTGATGTAGTTTACATACAAACTCCCAAACTATGATGCATTGAGTGAGCTTGTATGTAAACTACATCAAATCTGCAAATGCATGGACAGAAAATCGTTCTCAACTCTTTGCACTCTTTATCAAGAACTTTTTTGTGAGACATACTATAGTGCAATGTACAGTTGTATACAGTGCAGTAAGAATACGTATTCTTTCCAGGAATGAGGCACTCTGTTGTTCCTACCTGTAATACTTGTTCCTGTTGCTCAGCCAATTCCTTATACGTCTTCACTTTGGCCTTCAGTCTTGAGATCTCCTTCCTTAAACTCTCAATCTCTTCCTCCTTCCCTCTCGGTATCACCTCATCTTCGGGTGATGACATTCTTGTGTTTTCCTTGTTCTCTTTCTCCATCCTCTCAATGTGTTCTTTTAATTTTCTCCACTTTTGTTTCATGTTCGTTTCAATTCCCTCTCGCACCATCTCAAATGGCATTTGGAAATGTCCGGTGGAGAGTTCTTCCGTGACTGACGAGCCCACGGATGTGGCGTCGTCTGTGTCGCTTTCGTTGCTGTTCACTGTTATCTGCGACGAGAGATAAATTCAAATATTACTTTTGCGCACATGATTTTTAGTGATTTTGAATATCTTAAAAATTGCCTGGAGTTAAGATTTTCCGGCAATCTTTAACAAGTAGAATTTAAGTGTATTACATTCATATATTTTGTGTGTCCTTATATTCATATTTCCACAATGATTTGTGAATGTACACAAATTTAAACACTACAAAAATCAACATTAGTTAAATATTAGCCCATTCAATATTTACAACTGATGCAAGATTGGGTGGGGAGATTTTTTTTTTTTTTTTTTTTTTTTTTTTAAAAACAGACAATCTTTGCAGTTTGAGCGAACACAACTTCAAACCCATTTTCCTGCTCTGTAAACATACCAAACTCCCAAACTATGATGCATTGAGTGAGCTTGTATGTAAACTACATCAAATCTGCAAATGCATGGACAGAAAATCGTTCTCAACTCTTTGCACTCTTTATCAAGAACTTTTTTGTGAGACATACTATAGTGCAATGTACAGTTGTATACAGTGCAGTAAGAATACGTATTCTTTCCAGGAATGAGGCACTCTGTTGTTCCTACCTGTAATACTTGTTCCTGTTGCTCAGCCAATTCCTTATACGTCTTCACTTTGGCCTTCAGTCTTGAGATCTCCTTCCTTAAACTCTCAATCTCTTCCTCCTTCCCTCTCGGTATCACCTCATCTTCGGGTGATGACATTCTTGTGTTTTCCTTGTTCTCTTTCTCCATCCTCTCAATGTGTTCTTTTAATTTTCTCCACTTTTGTTTCATGTTCGTTTCAATTCCCTCTCGCACCATCTCAAATGGCATTTGGAAATGTCCGGTGGAGAGTTCTTCCGTGACTGACGAGCCCACGGATGTGGCGTCGTCTGTGTCGCTTTCGTTGCTGTTCACTGTTATCTGCGACGAGAGATAAATTCAAATATTACTTTTGCGCACATGATTTTTAGTGATTTTGAATATCTTAAAAATTGCCTGGAGTTAAGATTTTCCGGCAATCTTTAACAAGTAGAATTTAAGTGTATTACATTCATATATTTTGTGTGTCCTTATATTCATATTTCCACAATGATTTGTGAATGTACACAAATTTAAACACTACAAAAATCAACATTAGTTAAATATTAGCCCATTCAATATTTACAACTGATGCAAGATTGGGTGGGGAGATTTGTTTTACTCTAAGAAAACACATTTTTAGTGTAAACTGATGGAACATGACTTTAAAGGAGGTGCAACGAGAGATTTTACATATCAGGTGTCCCTAAAAAAATAGAAAGTGGTGATTTTTGCCCTGATGTAAAGCTTTCTACAAAAATAACCGGAACAAAAAAAGTGCCATCTGGAAAGGATCGGCTGAGAAACCTTTCTTTGTATAAACAATGAAATTCGTAATTTCGTATAGGAGCAAATACGAAATTCAGCCCTCATGTTTTGTATTGAAATATAAGCAAATCAGAATCACCTTTTTTTCTGACTTTTAAGACTTTTCCGTAGCCAAATACAAGGTAAGAATCTATGGAGTGTCTAGTCTATATGAAATTACTATTATGACACAGTATTTGGGGGCTTCAAAATCTCTCGTTGACCTTTAAAATTGAGAAATAAAGGAACTCAAATTTTTTTGAATATAAAGAGCAGGGAATGCAAATTTTGGGTTATAAATATTAAAAACAAAAATAACACAAAAGCTATGTCAAAGGAGGATTGATAGTGGATGTTAAACAATTTAATTTTGATGTAAGAAATTTTTGCAGCAAACAAACTGCAGCAAATTTCATCCAGATTTTACTTCTTTAAAAGCTTTTTTGACAGCTACTTATTTTAACAACTCGACGTGCAAACACAATATACAAAGACAAGAGAAAAATGTGGATTCAAAGAAATTGAGTTTTGCCAAATGGAGTCTCCTACAAACTGATAAAAATAAAACACTAACAAAGTATGCCTTACAGTTAATATTAAACACACACTTTGGCCAAATAAGGGTGGGCATACATAATGGAAAATGTATTCTTTAATATTTGAGTATAATGTGTACATAACATCTGGCATTCATATATGAACTATTGAACTTTTATTTATCTGCTATGTGAACATCTGGACCACATCATACGACCAAGATTTCTCAGTGTGCAATATCTGAATTCATGTGTAAACCACAAAGTGATTGCATATCGTTTTGTGTGGGGATTCTGTCATTTATTTATATTTAATTCAGATACTTCAGCATTCAAATTTAGGGTCTATGATTGACATGGCTGGGGGCACATTGGAAGGTCTTTTGAACCTCTTTAAAGGCACTACAGTGATTTGATGAATCAGAAAAACAAAAAAGTCATCAAAAATCATATTTGTGCATGTCTGGAAAAGTACAGGTTATCCTAACTTACCTTACAAGTGATAAGACCAAACACAGCCAAATAAAAGGCCAAAATAAAGCCAAAATTGATATATTAAGTCCATAATGTCTGTACGGACACTTTTCTACAACATGTACTTGAGATGGGAGGTTCCCATTTTTGAAATTGCTGTTTTCCTTTCTTTCCTTTCTTTCAATTTTTCAGTTGGAAAAAATTGGGATTCTACAGATTTATCCTTCACTTTAAAGCTATTCCTACAAATTTCAAATTTTGGACTCTTTTGGGTGAATCACTGATAGTGTCTTTAAAGCACAAGGTAATATTGTAATATTGCACCAAACTAGTGTCAATATTTTAATGAAGGATTATAGAGCTTTATTCAGTCAAGCATAATCCCTCATTGTAGTCTAGACTAGGTCATGCAATATTAGACGGAGGAATACCACAATTTACAGCTCCAATAAAGATTACAGTACAGTCCATGCATGAAATACGACCTGTTTCTACAAATCAATTCTTGACTTTTGTCAAACTTTAAAAAAAACAGGTATTTACCTAAATTCCAATAATATTTTGGTAATTTAACTGCAAAATGATAGACAAGAAATTGACATTTTGTCTAAGTTGAAAGGAAATGGTTTGAGAAAACATGCCCAAAATTTTCTGTGGCCCTAAAACCATGCCACAATTTGCTACGCTCACTCTGCTTGAGTGGAAAATACTTTCTTTGCCTCCGACAACCTTAAGTATTAGTAAGGATGCATTTGTGTTCCTAGCACATTTCTTTTGTTTATGGCTCAGTAGATATCCTTGAGAAAAAGTTACTGTAAAAGTGTCATTTTGCGCATGTAATTCCTGTTTGCTCAGAAGTACGAAAATTACGAAAATTAATGCAGTGCAAATATTTCCACTTTAATAGTATCTCACATCAGTTGCTTCTGATGGTGCAATTTGATGTTATGAGCAATATTTGTATCACGATACCCCATAGGCCACTGTGTTTGTAATTTATGAACAAAAAATGTGTTAGGAACAACTTTAACACGCATATGCACAATTCACTTTTTTCGCTTGGATTGTGCAGTTGGGTCACAGACAGTTGGTATAAGTGATGTTGGGTGAAGCAGAGCTATATTTAAGCAAATATTGGCCACCAAAGACAGCAATTTTAAAATAACACTCAATTTTGTTGGAAAAATGGCACCCCCTACCAAAGTTTCAAGGGTCGTCGTAAAAAACGAAATAACGCACAGACCTGAAACTTGGTAGTTATTATTTTGACTATAAGGGCAACATTTGGGAGAAATAACAGGAGATCCGAAGGGGTCACCCGGGGACCCCTAGGCGAATTGATGCGGAATGACCCGATAGTATTATTTCTTCTAAAGAAGATCGAATCTGGAAGTAATATTAGTCACATGTTGTATTAAGACCAATGTTTCATATGATATAAATACTCAACATTTTTTTGGTAAGTTGGGGGGGGGGGGGGACAAGGCTGGGGATCACAAAATGCCCCCATAAGAAATTTGGAAATTAGAATGGAACATCTGGTATAGGACCTACACAATCTAAACAAATTAACCCTCCTTGAGATGATCTATCAATAATACCAACATTTTAAAATAGTCATGACTTCACAACCAAGAAACCCTGTGACTGCATTTTTCCATAAGACCCAAGGAATACCAATTTCAAGGTCACTTAACTATAAACACAAAACAAAAGCAAGTTCAGGAAGTGAGTCACATCAAACATACACCTAGCACCATGATAAGAGAGCCACAAGGGAAATGCTGGGCCCTCACTTTATGTGTATGCTATGATGTTATGCACCTATCAAAAATACCCTGGCCCCTGTGTACCCGGGGATGGCCAGGACTTTGCACACAAGGTGTGTTTTTGAAATGTTAAACTCCCCGGCCATGTCCCGGCCAAGTCCCGGACCTGCGGGGCAACATTTTTATGTCAAACCCCGGCCAAGTCCCGACCCCTGCTAGCCAGGCAACGCTCAAAATGCGTCCAAACCCGATTGTGAGATTCATTTTTGATTATGCTGCTTTCATTCTCGTGTATTGTAGCTTTGTCCCGACCCCAAATCCCAGCTTTTTTGATATGCATGAACTCCGTGAACATGTCCCAGCATACGCCTGGTACACCCGGGCAAAAAAAAGGATCAACTCCCCGGCTATCAGGTAGTTTAAGTCCCAGCCATCCCCGGGTACCCAGGGGCTGGGGCATTTTTTGATAAGTGCATTATGAGTTCATACTAATTTTATTACTAATCAAAATAGTGCTTAGATGCCGATTGATAGGTAGGGAGTGCCCAGGGGGTTAAGCTACAGATATTTCAAACCATATCAAATACCACTTTTTTATCCTTTTTCAAAAAGATTAAAGGTGCTTGTTCCGATTTATGTGTATTGTGTTCTTTACTTGATATGAGAGCCTGGCACTTGCACATACACCCCATCAAGTACCGTGGGAAACAGACTTGCGGTTTTGATGGTAGACGCAATAATGCTTGTTGCAAAGCCCCATTCAATACTGTGGTAATATTGATGGTTAACCACTAAAACGGCGGTTTTTTTGTTTATATCTTGAATGAAATGGATTTGAGGGCTCAAAATTCAGGACGAGAATGAGAAAAATACGGCCTCTCCTCTGATATAAAATCGATACTACTTCCGGGTAAATCAGGGGGGTCCGAAAGACGATCGGAACAAGCACCTTTAAATCAATTGAAAATTGTAAATACAATCCCCTTTAGATAGGTCTTAACTTAAAAGGCACTATCAGTGATATGCCTAATCAAAAAAAATCTAATCAGATTTTTTTTTTTTTTTTTTTAAATATAAATTAAGTTATCCTAACATACCGTACAAATGATAGGACCAAAATCAACCTAATAAGGACAAAATCGGATATTTAGTCATTAGTGTCCGTACGGATGCTTACTACAACACGTAATTCAATAGAGATTCCTATCTTTGAACTCTGCCATTTTCTTTCTTTTCTGCCAATTCTTCAGTTGGAAAAAAGTAACTTTGGAGAATTCTATAAGCTTATCCTTCACTTTTAAGCTATTCCTGCAAATTTCAAATATTTGGACTTTTCGGATAAATCACAGATATTGTCTTTAATTAAGCATTATGGATACATACCATTTCAAAAATCTTCCAACCTTGTTGAGATAATTATTCAAAATAATTAATTCAACATTTTTTGAATTGGGGAGCAGCAAAATAGTTAGCTCAGTAATTGTCTTGAATTGGGTGTAGACTAGTAGCCCTTAAGCGGAGCACATGGTCCCAAAGATAAAAACCTAAATATAGTCGAGGATAATACAGCAGAGTGGCATCAGAACAATACTGTTTGATAACATCATCCAACAGCCTTAAATACAACACCAGAGGGTTTTGTAATGGTCAATCCCACAATGCACCGTTTTAGGAAATTTCTCAATAAGGTCATGTGGATCCCACAAAAATCCTATTCTGACACATAAAAAAAACCTGACTTTTTTCAACATAATTTTAGCCCAAAAAAGCCTCAGTACTTAGGTATTTAGCCCCATTACTATTAAAGGTCTTTCAGTCCTATTAAAATTTGCTGAATACTTTTTATCCCTAAGTACTGATATGTGTTTAGTTTAGCCACAGTATAGGCATCTGCAATGCATATGGGATTAGTTTCAAAACATCCTTTCCATACCACTAACCGGTGACTTATCTCCTTGTCAATTGAGCACGCAACAATTCCTTTCATGTTGCTTTAGGTGACTCCCTCACACTTGGTTCTCCAGCATCCATTCTTCTTACGCTCCTCGTAGTTGGTGATATATGCGGTCATCTCCTCTCGTTCTTGAGTAATGATCAATAAATTTTTTCACATTTAGTTTATGTACTTGACTGAATTTGTGTGAGCAAACCCTGAGATATCGGTTAAATGTGAAAACATAATAGACGCAATTACCAATGTTCATTTGAAATACCTCAACCCAACTCCCAATATAGGGTCCTGAACAACACAAACCTAACGCAAGTCCCAAAATAAAAAGAAGTTTTACATAAAAACTCAAAAAATGGGGTACTATGGAACTCCTGCCATTCTTTTCACTTGCATATTCCAGCGTGTTTTAGAATCACCCTCTGGATTCTTCCATTAAAAATTCTGTCCTTTTTTCTCCAAATACCCTTTAATAATAAATCAACTCTTCAGTCTTTTAGCCAACACCTTAAAGTCAATGCAATTTGTGATTTTAGCACCTTCGCTTATTAATGGTTTCACAAATATCTGTGAGAAAAAACCCTAAAAATTTTCACTGGAATATGCCCAATCTTGCATGTTGATGTTATGAGCAATGCTTTATCACAGGGTCTCCATACGATACGTCCCTTTGTGCTGTAATTTCGGTCTGTTTACAGACAGGAAAGTAACCAAATGTGATTTCTTACAGATATGATAGAATTGCAGGTTATAATTTTGTCACACATGCATACTAAGGCTACGGTTCAGATGATATCAGAATCCCAACTTTTTTTAGGTAAGTTGGGGGTTAGGCTATAATGGTCACAAAAACCCTTTAATTGTTCTGTGTCAATACACTTTACCTTTTTTTACACAAATTTAAATCTTAGAGCTAATTAAACCATAGTGATTCATCGCCCTCCCAATCTTGCTGCCCATGCGATGCAGACTTTCATCATGCATTCTGATAAAGACGACTTCTTATGACTCCCCTTCCTGCCGGGCATATGATCCTTTGCCTTCACTTTTTGCTAAGTTACTGGCAAGTTTCCAAATCCTACCATATTCAAATGTGGTGGGCTCCTACCTGAAATCTTACAGGGCTTGGGAAATTTTAATCGGCAAAATATGATGCTTTCCGATCAACAGCAGTGGTATGCAAATTTCAAGGCAACACAGTGTGCCGTATCCTTTCAAATTTGTACTAAGTCATAGCAGGTGGAGTAGGTGGAAGGTAGATTAAAGGGGCATTTTGTGATCCACCACCTCGTCCCCCCAACTAGCCCTAAAAAAAGGAGGTTTTTTATCATCGAACACCTAAGTAATCCATTGTAAAACCTATTTTACATAAACTAGTCACATCTGTAAAAAGTCGCAATTGGGTATTTTTTGTGTCCGGAAACAGCCAGAATTACCGCATAGTGGCTTATGGGACCGTGGGAAACAAGCATTGGCTCATAACACAAAACCGCAAGATAGAATCAACTAAACTTTTGTGGATTACGCTCTTCTCAAGGGACAATCTATTAAACTACAAATGAAACAGACGGTAGCTGGGATCATGACTTGCCCTTTGTCAGACTGTGTGTCTTGAAGAACTAGCCCTAAGTAGACTTTTGATTGTTTTGTCTTGGAATAGCACAAACCATCAGCTTGTTACCCTTATAGAACTAAAAGAAGGTATTGCGGCCCATCCAGCACAGGAAGGGCATCCGGTCAATTATCCTTTTTCTCCCATAAATCCTCACACAGCAGTAATTGCTGTGAATGCGAGGTGTGACATCCAGCCACCCCTGTTAGCGGGGACAAAACCGGATTTAAAACTACTTTTTTTCACTATAATCGCTTGTCAGAATTTCTCAGGCAAGCCGAACGCACGCAATGTATTATGTAAATTAAATCGCGGTATAGGCGCACGCCAGCCGACCAATTACAAATCGTGTGACGCTTGTCAAGAACTTATTTGTGCTTCCGGGTTGGCGCACATCACGCTACGCGTACGCAATTTTGCTGACAAATTCTGGCAGCGATTTTATTGAAAATACAACCTCCTTGCAATCATACAACAATAAGGCATTGACTTACTTGCTTCCCGTCTTGCCCGTTTTCCACGTCCCCCTCTTGCCATCTGTCCTTTGTAATGAGTTCAAGATGTCATTCCTGAGACGACAGAACAAAAGTTATCATTATATTCTTAAAGTCTTACCAAGACCTGTAATGCTATGACATGTTTAAGTTTGTGGCAGAGACTGTGTTGGAGAGAAGCAAAATACAGTTTTTGGAAAGTAATGGTAAAATGAAGGTCCGTCTGGCATTTTTTTTTCCAAGGCTCTAGAGGTCAGAACACATAGCTGGTTTTAAGTCTAGGAATGCCTTCAGTTTGATAGTAAATGGGGCAAATGTCATTAGGATGAACTTAAGGTGGCATTTTGTGATTAAACAGCACCTTCTGTTTTAGTTTGTTCACTAGATAATCCTTGAAATGAGCTTATTCCCGAAATTTTAGTTGATCCCGCTCTTGCGTTTTGTGGTTTATGAGAGCAATTGCTTTTTTTCCCACGGTCCCATAGGCCACGGTGCTGTAATTTCTGTCCGTTACGGACAGAACTACAATTGTGAATTCTTACCGATACGACCGAAATTGCATGTAAGATTTAAGAGAATAGAGGTATGATTTTGGGACCAGTACTCTCTTTTACACGACGAAAGTTGAACCCAGAGCTAAACAAGGAACATGTTACATGAAAGCCCTGTTATTTACCTTTCACGTGTTACTTCTCGCTCCCAGACAGTTTTTTGGAAGCTCCTTCTCCCCAACCAAGCTTCCCGCATTAACCGTATGATCATTCCACATTGACATTCCGCCAGGCACACCTCAGACCAGTGCTGTCATTTGTAAATTGCAACCATCAGTTTTATTAGACTAGAAAATTTTGGAGCAGGTTTTGAATTAACAAAACCCCGAGGTGCAAAATCTAGGCAAAGGTAATTTATCAGTATCACATTATTCAATGTGAGTGAAATTTTTAATGGAGGCGGCTGCTACACTTTTGTCAAACCACAGTATGTTTTAAGACTTATAAGGCCTGTTGTAAGTCATTTACTATGACAAAATCAGAAAAAATAATATTATTTAATGTTTAAAAGAGTACGTAAGATCTATTTTAATTATGCTAGAATAATGCTACATTCTGCGCAAATTTTACAAACTTTCACTGCGGCACATTTTATGTTTTTTTCAATGTAGTTTTTGGTAGAGATCGCTATAACGATTACACACAGAGGGCAACTAAAACATTGAAGTCAATGCATGAACCTTTGTAGGCCTCTATGACAAGATTCCCACCATGCATTTGTCGGATGTTACAGGGAGGTGGTATCTCTTGCATGCCCCTACTTGTTACAGTTGTCACAACTACCACTGCTTGAAATTATTCAATATAAAAGAGACAAATTGGAACGGTTCAAGCCATCAGTTGTCACACTGTGTCACCACTGGTGAAATATTCAAATATAAAAGAGACAATATGTAAGAATGATGGTGCAAAGCATCAGTTGTCCACAATGTCCCATACCACCATTGCTTAAAATTGTTCAAAAGTCTAAAAGAGACGACATACTATTCAAGCATCAAGTTCGGCACAACTGGTGGCACCACGTGCTTGAATTTCTTCCAATCTAAAAGGACCACATGTAAGGGTTCAAGCAGTTGCAAAAGAAATTTTTGTAACTATTTTCTTTCTTGAGTTCTTGTCCGTAAGTAGCTGATGTAATCTCTCCTTCATCTTTTAATTTTCCTCTCTTTCTTCTTCAAGTCGTTGAATGGATGTCCCTTGACTTGAGGATACATTCTAGTTTCTTTACTGTTGAGGACAAAAGGAAAAGCACAAAGAGAAAGATGTGATCCAAATAGCAGCAGAAAGAATATTATAAGAAAACTCAGAGAACCTGGCGAGCATTGAATTAAATAAAGGTGAAAAATACATGGTCTCGACCCGGTCCCGGCTATCTAGGCGTGAGATTACCACTGGGCCAGAGACGGTGTTTTACTGGATACAAGAGAAATGAGCGCTAAGGCAGTGCAGTATTTATTTTAGAGTATCAGGGTCGTTAAATTACATCTTTTATAATTTATTATTATTAGAAGAAGATGATGTATGATTCTAGCAGATCTATGATGATGTGAAAATCGATTCATGTACGTGAGGATCAAGTTAAATGATACAACTTGAAAGAATTATTAGACAACATATTATATAGAAAACTCGGAAAAACTGACGAGCATTGAATTAAATAAAGAATAAAAACCCTTACTAAAGATTAAAAACAGCTGTTAAATAGAAACCCTTAAATAAAGTGTTACCAACACTAATATGGCTATGCTGTACTCACAACATATGTTTATTGCTTTGTCAAACCACAATTTTCAAGAATTGATTATTATTATTATTTTCCCAATTTAATTTCAATTCATTAGTTAACAATATGATGTGCTTCCAAATAGATATTTCCACGTGAAGAAGCTCACTATTTGCAACATATGTTGTCCATGTATTTATTAAATTTTGAATTGTGGTTAGTATTTTGTCTAACCAGGAGGAATTTGAATTGGCAATCCTTTTTTTGTTCTGTTCCTCTAGCGTTACTTTTAAAACATTCATCCTCGTGTTTTTTTATATCTGGGTGTTCCTCCGAAAACCACGGCCGAATACATCAAAATAAATTCTTTGTCATGCCAAGTAAAGTTTTTGTTCATCTGGGTATCTAGGCCATTGGATAGCCAGTACGTTGTCCATGGGTCAACTCAATAAATACCGGATACATGATCAAAGGAGTGAAAAAGGCCTCGTTGTGTAGGTGAAGTAACCAAGTGTACTCATTTATGGGTTAAAAACACAGATTTTAACAAAATAATTGTTATATAGCATTTAATCCCCGTAAACAGACTCAAAGCACAGTTGACAATTATTATTACGCCGCCTTCAAGAAATCGTCAAAGTCATTTCGCTTCATCAAGCTGCTCAAAAAAAGGGATGCCTTACAATTGCTCAAGACTATACAGCCTCCCCGATTTTGCTTGGGTCGACGGGTCAATTGAGAGTAAGGATCTTACCCAGGGACATAAACACATGACCACAGTGGGGCTCAAACTCACCATTTTAAAATCTAATGAGTAAGAGTCCTGCACTTTCTCCACTGCCCACACTGTTCTCAAAAAAACGTAGTTTTTCTCACTCTTTTAAAACATCTTTAGAGAGTTGTTCAATGTATGTACAAGTTCAGCCCACCAAGGGTACAGCTTTGCCCAAAACTTACTTTGTGATGAAAAATTAGAGCAAATGTCTATACAGTAAGATTTTGCTGGTAGGTAAAATTCTTTCAGAAATTTGTGCAAAAATATCAGTAGCATGTGGGCCTTCTCGGATCTGTATTCCCCTTTTTAAAAATACTTTCATTGTCCCAACGAAACAACAATGTTAAAAATGTAAAAAAAAATCCAGCTCAAATATTTAAATTCGTATCGTTATTATAGTACAAGAAGGTGTTTTGGAACCAATCCTATAATGCATTGCAAACAAGATATATTGTACTAACAAAAAATGTGCAGTCTTAGGGATAAAAAGTGTTCAGTGGTTTAAGAACCACCAAGGGAATCTCATGATCATGATAAACAATTAAATACGAAATGCTTTGTGGGCTAAATGAGTATAAAAAGTCATGCTTTTATGTTAAGAAAAGGCTTTTTGTGGGATCACTGACCTTATTGAGGTGAAATTTCCCTAAAACGGGTTGCAATGTGGGAATGACTCAATACAGCCCCTGATCTCGAACCAACAGATATAAAATTATAATGATGTGATAAACAGTTTCCCTTTCTAAAACTATTTTGATCAATTCATTTTTCCCCTGAAAATTCAGGGTGGTATTCTCAAAGGGAGAAACTTTAGTTAGACTGGGTTTAAACCAGGGTAGTCCATAGAGCGGGAATAAATAACAAGAGGGAAATCGCATGTATTGTGGAATAGCCCAAGGCCCGTAACCGATTTCTCCTAACACACAGAGCGCCGTGGTTGTGCTGCGTAAGCACGGCGCGTGTTGTCACTGTTGAGGCGCAACACCACGCATATAAACATCTGTGCGTCACGGGTATGTTATCAGTGTTGATTCCCAAGTGTTCAATGGTCTGATCGGCGATTTCTTCTGCAATTAATTATGCGAAAACCCCATCGATGAAAGAAACCATGAATCTAAAAATTCCTGCATGCCGAACGCACAAAAAAGTCTCCCGATGACCCCTGTTTAATTTTGCTTAGGAAAAGAGATTTTGAATCCGAGTGATAGCATGTGCATCAGTTGTTATTGTTGTTTTCACTAGCTGAGTGTGACGAAGTTTAAAAATACCAGCGTGTCTCATAATATGCATTAAGGATTTTCCAAATACGCCGATACGTAAACCAAATATGGTGGTGCCCAAAAACTATGATAATGAAGGGCGTAGCTTCATTTTAATAATTTTGGGCACCTAGATTTGGGTTAAGCAGTTCGGGAGAATCTTCGGGTCTGGGTTATATTTAACGTCGTTGGGTTAGTTCCTACATAAGGGGACCATTTTTCTTTTCAAACATACTTTTGGAAATACCAGCAAAGGGATTTAAAAAGCAAGTGTTGGAAACACCATCAGGTTACCTGGGATTGGTGAGTAATGAAGACAAACAGCACTGACCGAGACAGCGGAAGATATGATTCAAAATTGATCAATGTTAAGGTTGCAACACAAATTTAACAGTCAGTTTGGAGTCAATCAAAGTCAGTTGAAAATCACCTTTTCCAGCAAAAAAATCCAGCAAAAGTTTTCAGGAAATATTTAAAACTTTACTGTTGCAGTGAAAAATGCATAAGTATTAAAACCAACTTTTGGTGAATAAAAATTTGGGAGCTTATTAGAGCAAACTTGTTTTGGTTATGTGTTAACTCTCTCATCAATCTTGCTTTACTTTTTCTTCAATTATGTTTTGGTTAAATTTCTTTCAAAACAAAAAGAATAAAGCCGGAAATAAAATTTACAGAATGCAGTTGTAACGTCAGTTACTAAAATGAACGTTTTTAAATGTTAATAATGAAAGTTTTAAACTGTAATAATGAAAGTTTTAAATGTTAAAACAAGAAAGTTTTAAATGTTAATAATGAAAGTTTTCAATGCTACCAAACTATTTGATTGAAGGGTAAGATGTGGGTTAACCCCCTGAGGTCTAACCGGCGCTTTGTTGGCAGTTACAACCAAATCACCCAATGTTATAACCAATCAGAAAACATGGTAAGACAACATAAATGTTTGGTCAGGTACAGATATATGATAGGTATAGTTTGATGGTTACTCAAAGGTTATTATCCTGATAATCAGGTAATGAGCAATCCGAGGAACTGAAAAATGTGGTAGACATCAGGGGGTTAAGGTTGAAGACCTAACCATTAGAATTTCAAATACTGTATCTCCAAAATAAAAAAAAAAGTAAAAACTGTCTATTGGTGTGGTTCTGACAAGTTTGTGTGTAGGTAGAATTGTTACCAGATGTATTACAAAAGGTAGCACCCCCGGGTCAAGAATGAACAATGAGCAGTAGCACTTAGGTAATAACCTAAATCATAACTAAGACTACGGTTCCAGAATTCACAGTGGGAAAAATGTCAAGATTTCGACACATGATGCCCATATTTATAAATCATGACACCACCACTTATAAGCCATTAACAATGACTTGTGGATACGCAAAGAAGATACCAGTGGCAATAGCAGCGATTGTTCAAGGGGGGGGGCATGCAAAGGGCATATATTTCCCAGGGGGCAGCAGATATTAAAATTTGTTAGTATGATATAGGCCATGTTGTTTTCATTGTAAATTAGTGTGTGTGCAGAAAATTCACTAATTTTCAGAGGTGCAAGGGGGGTGGGGCAAGGTTCCCCAAAATTTGTATTTTTCTGAAGTTCAAATTGAGGAATATTGTGCGGTAGAACATTGCGAGTATTCAGTGTCACGTAACACTGAGCGTCTTCAGTAGCTGTTGGAAAAGCAAGTAAATGCACGTACAATCCAATTCCAGGAAAGGATGGAATCTTTTTTTTATAAAACAAAAACAGATGTTAAAGAAAACAGGCGGTATACTGAACCACGTTATGCCTCTTTGCGATCAGAAAATGTTAACATTTGCACATCACACACTTCAGAATGTGAGGGGGTGGCAGAATGCTCTTAATCTATCCTAACATTTTGACCCCAATCTGTGTACACCTCACATGGGCCTTGGGATGATCTTAGCATTTGATTTCTGGAGAAAAACAAATTGCTTTGCAAAAAATGCCCCTTTATCAGCTCACATGACCCACTCACCAAAATCTGAGTACACCCATATTATGAACCTCAGGCCAGTCGTAGCCCTAGAACTAAGGACCGGGTATTCAGGTAAAAAAATCTGCTCGAGGTGAGTCATTTGTGGTCAGATCGAGAAGGGCGATTGGAGGGGGGGCTACAACCAGTATGACCTTTGCATTGGCACATGACCTTTGCCCTCCAAACACATGAGGGATACCATATTGCACTATGACTCAAGGTTGACTTAAACTTTTTCAATGTAGGTAAATTTTACATTTAGCTATTTTAACTTGACCTTGGCCACATGACCTTTGACCTTGGCCACATGACCTTGGACCTGGCACATGACCTTGGACCTTGGCCACAGGACTTTGGACCTCATCAACATATGTGGGATCTCATGGTGCACCTATGATGCAAGTTCTGGTTCCAATTGATCTTTTCATTGAGGTCAATTTAGGGACACCACATACATACATACGAGAACAGCTTGCTAAGGGTCCTTATTCCCAAAATTAAGTTGCTTATTGATGCACAACCAATGGCCACTGTGCAGTATAATTTCTGACCTCTTACAGAAACTACAAGTTGCATTTTCTCACAGAAAATGACCGAATACTGCGTGAAAGATTAGACAACCCAATTCTTTGCGTAAGCACAGGGTATGAGGATGTAGAAACAAATCACAAAATTACACCTTCAATAATATGAAATCACATGCTGATACACAACCTCTTGGCCCTATTTCCAAATTTTCGCACTGCATTAATATTATCAACAAGTTGATCGTAAACATGAATCTCTAAGATATTTTCCTCACCTCTCTTTGGCATTTTTAACTTTTGACTGAGCCCTTATGTGATCTGTGTTGGCGCTCTTTCTCCTATAGCGCCACGTTATATCGTTGCACTGTTCCAGATGGTCTTTGAGTTGGTGTGTATGATTGGAGGTTGCTGAAATCGCTGTCTGCACGCATTTGTCTATCACAAACAGGAA